>JAUELO010000296.1:6225311-6235826 GCA_032357855.1 Amphibolips quercusostensackenii | reverse complement strand
AATTTGCAGCTGTCTGAGTGCAGCTGCTTGCTCCTGCTCCAGGCGATCACGTGCTGCCTTACAGGTGTCCCGGTCAGTCCTAACTCTATCAGCCTCATCCTCGAGACGCAAACTTCTTTCCAACTGCATAAAGAGTTCCTCCTCCTTGTCGCGAAGTTCCGACTCGCAACCTTCCAGTCTCTTCTCCAACTTCTGCCTCATCTCTTCCAACTGGTCACGTTCAGCCTGAAAAATTGCATTCATTAGAAATCAAATTAATCAAAGTCTGGGTTAAAGATCCTGGCTTAAACAGGGTGGTTACAAAACTTCATTTTCAAAATTCCATAACTTTTCCCGGACCATTAGTATTTAAAGACCAGCGGTTTAATCTTGTAACACTTTTAACATAGAATCTTTTATAAACTTCTTTCATAAACTTATATAAAATCAGATCAAAACTTGTGTACTCTCACTCAGAAACATAATATCTCGGGAGTAAGTTTTTTTTTTTTAATAACTCAAGATCCAATTTTTATCGCAATCCGCAGCCTAGCCTGTTCCATTTTGTGGTCAGTGTCACTTTGAGATTGTCAGCTGACACATTTATTTCCTCGAAACTAGATAAATTTTTCTGATTAAATTTGACCGAGCTTGAATCAGCAAAACGTCATCTCGGAAGTGGATTTTTGTCTTATCTTTAAATGGTGCTTTTCATTTTACAGAATGTTTTTTCGCTCTTCTGAAAAATTCCGATTTTGTTGGTTACTTAGTTCTATCTGCCACCCTTCGATTTTCAATCCGAAAGGTCAAATTTGCTGGCTTAACAGACGAATGTTCAACAAGACAGTTAAATTTTCGAAGAAAAAAAAAATCCTTTTTAACAACAAATTTCAATTTTCCAGAAAATAATTAAATTTTCATCGAAATAGTTTCACTAAATTGGCGGGGGTTATATTGATCCTCTGAATGAATAGATTCTTATTTGATGTTGCTGTTATTTGTCGTTGTTGCATTTTTAACCAAATAGTTGAATATTCAAATTAAAAAGTCGCATGTTTTAGGAAACTGTTGACTTTCAAAAGATAAAAAATAAATGTTCATGAAAGAAGTTAATTTTTAATTAGGAAAGATTTATTGTCAACCAAATACTTGAATTTCCAACAAAAATTTTTAAACTAAACTGTTACATTTTCAACATATAAAAACGAATTTTCAACCAAATATTCGAACTCTTATTTAAAAAGATTAAACTATAACCAAAAACAGTCAGGTTATCAACCATATAGTTAAAATTTGAAACCAAAAAGACGAATTTTTTTGAAGACAGTTGAATTTTCCAGAAGAAGATGAATTATCAATGAAAAATGTGATAGTTAATACATAAAAAAACGAAATTACAAAAAAATAGTCAAATTTTCAAGCAGAGTTGAATTTACAAAAAATAGTTCAATTTAGAAGAAAATTGACTAATTTCCAACCTACAAAGATGAATTCTTACAAAAAAATATAATAGTTCATATTTTAAATAAAAAAGATTAAATTTATATCAAAATAGATCAATTTTCAAACAAAAAAGATTAATTGTCAAAAAAGAAGATTAATTCTCTACCAAAAAAGACCAACCTTCAACCAAGTACATGATTTTTCAAACCAAATAATAAAATAAAATAAAATTTACAGTAAAAAAAAATTCAACTTTAACAAAAGAAACGAATTTTGGACCAAAGAGGTGAATTTTCCTACCGAAAAGACGAATTTTCAACGAATATAGATTTCGCAAATGAGAAACAAAAAAAGTTTATCCAAATTGTTGAACTTTCAAGACAAAAAATGCATATTCTGTTAAAAGTTTAATTTTCAACCCAAAAATATAAATTTTCAAAAAAAAAAGTTAATTTTGAAGCAAATAGTTGTATTTTTAACCGCTAAAGAGGAAATTTCAAACCAAAAATATCAGTTTTCCACCAAAAAAAGATGAACTGTCAACTGAAAAAGATAAATTTTCACCAAGAAATGGAAAAGTTAAATTTTCCGTAAAAAATTTTTAATACAAAAAAATCGATTTTTCAATAAAATACTCAAATTTTCAAAACCAAAAATGTGAATTTTTGACTAAAATTATGAATTTCCCATCCGAAAAGACGAATTTTCAAAAAATAAAGATTTTCTATCAAGAAAGAAAAAAAAGTTCAATCAAATTTTGAAACTAACAAGCGCAAAGGCAAAATTTCTGTAAAACAATTGGATTTTCAACAAAGCAATTAATTTCCATCCAGACAGTTGCATTTTTACCCAAAAAAGAGGAAATTTTAAAGCAAGAAATTTGACTTTTAACTGAAAAAGACCAATTTTCAACTAAACAAAATCAATTTTCAATAAGAAATGGAAAATATATTTTCAGTTGAAAAAGCTAATTTGTAACAAAAACTCTTTGAACTCTCGGTAAAAAAAAAAAAAAATTATTTTTTAAAAACAAAAAAAACTAATTTCAGGCGATTAATTTAAAATCAAAAACAGTTGAATTCGATAAAAAAAAAAAATTCAACAAAACAGTTGAATCCCCAACCAAAGAAGATAAAATTTCTACTAAAGAAGAAGCAATTTTTAAACCCAAAAGACAAAATTTAAAAAAATAATTAAATTTTCAACCTAAAAATCTTTCAGTTGAATTTTTAGCAACAAAATATGAACTGACAACAAAAAGATAATTTTCTACCAAAACAGTTGAATTTTCAAGCCAAAAAGACGAATTAAAGAAAAACGGTTGAATTTTCAACCACAAAAAATAAATAGAAATACAAGGCACATAAAGTACTATAAAGAATATTATATTATAATATCAAAATCGGAATCTTGTAACATTTTTAATTCAAATTAAAACTTTTTAAATGTATTCTCCTTGTACGTAAATTCATTATAATGTTATTTAAAGTGCCTCTTATAAAAATCCCCAGACTTCTGCAAAATTTTTTAAAAATCCCTGACTTTTCTCTGATGTCCAGGTGTTCCCTGACCTACGGCAACTCTGTTAAATGAGGCATTTGGTTGAGGACTTTCCATCATGATTTTGCTCTACTTTTCTTAATTGGAATTTTAATTCAAGTGGAAATCTGATAATTCATCAATGATCTGATAATAATTCGCTCTATTTTTAATGAATTTTTGATTTAGTCTGGAGTGAAATCATTGCCGATCGCGATTAGTGGAATAGCTTGATAATTTAGTCTGATGAGCGGAAAAAAGCAAATCATCGGGCATTACGGCCCAACCCTGAAATTTAATATGAATTAACGACCGACTTTCAGACAGGATCCGCAGGAAGTACAGTGAGACGTAGGCGCGCCAGGAACTCACGGATGTACAATATATTCAAACTATTGGTTGCAAGTACTTGTCGCGGTTCATATAGATATAGACTGATCTTGATCTACAAATCATGTTCCAGAAACGGGAACACTCATTTATTCTCGGATTTATGAAAGAGGAGCAGTGTCAGGCCCCAGGCTATAAATGCAGAAGCATTTAAAAAACAATTAATAATACTTAAATAATTTAAAGGGGTTTTCAAAGAACTTTTTAATATTTTAGACTAATTTTAAATATTCCGAGGAATTTTTAAGTGATTTAAAAATTTTCGAGGGATTTTAAAAGATTTCAAAGGATTTGGAATATTTCAGAATATTTTAAGAGATTTCATGCAATTTTTAATAGATTTCAATACTTTGAAGTGATTCCAAAAGAATTTTAAGGATGTTAGGGTATTTTTTTAAATTCCAAGGGATTTTGAAGAGCTTCAAGAAGTTTCAAAGTGTTTAAACAAAAGATTTTAAAGAATTAAAAATATTTTAGAGTATTTTAAACATACCAAGGAATTTTGAATAGATTTCAGTAATTTGGAATGATTCAAAAGGATTTAAAAATTTTAATGCATTTGGAAAAATTCCAAGGAAATTTAAGGATCTGTAAAAAGTTTCAAGGGATTTCAAAAGATTGAAAATATTTCAGGGTATTTTTAAAAAATACAAAAAAATTTCAAGAGCTTTAAAAAATTTCAAGAGATATCAAAGAATTTTAAATATTTTACGATATTTTAAAAGATTACACGGAATTCTAAATAAATTTCAATAATTTGAAAGGCTTTCAAATATTTTTTAAAACGATTTTAGATTATTTTTGAATAGCCCGAGGAATTTTAAAGAGCATTATAAAGTTTTAAAGTATTTCAACAAAATATTTCAAAGGATTAAAAATATTGTAGGGTATTTTGAAGATTCCAAGGTATTTGAATAGATTTCAGTAATTTGGAGTGATTCGAAAGGATTTCAAAGATTTTAAGGTATTTAAAAAAATTCCAAGGCATTTTTAAGAGCTGTAAAAAAATGGATTTCAAAGGATTTAAAATATTTCAGGTTATTTTTAAAAATTTCAAGAAATTTTCAGGAGATTTAAACAATGTTATGGGATTGCAAAAGGTTTTGAAATATTTAAAGGTATTATGTAAGATTCCATGCAATTGTTAATAGATTTTAATAACCTTAAATGATTCCTAAGAATTTTAAAGATGTCACGGTATTTTTTTTTAATTACAAGGAAATTTCAAGACTTTAAAAATGTTCCAAATGATTTTGAAGGATTCTAAATATTTTAGCGTATTTTAAAAGATCACAAGAATTTTTAATGAATTTCAATAATTTAAAAGGCTTTCAAAGAATTTTCAAGATTTTATATTATTTTTAAATATTCTGAGAAAATTTTAAAGAGCATTAAAAAGTTTTGAGGGATTTCAAAAGATGTTAAAGTTTTTAAATTATTTTCAAGTATTTTAAAAGATTCCAGGCAATTTTTAATAGATTTCAATAATTTAAATATTTTCAAAGAATTTTTAAGATGTTGGGGTATTTTTTTAATTCCAAGGAATTTCCAAGAGTTTAAAAAAGTGTCAAAGGTTTTTAAAGGATTTAAAATATTTTAGGGTATTTTATAAGATCACATGGATTTTTTTATAAATTTCAATAATTTGAAAGGCTTTTAAAGAATTTTCTAAGATTTTAGATTATTTTTAAATATTCCCAGGGATTTTAAATAGCTTTCAAAAGTTTCAAGGGCTTTCAAAGGATTTTGAAGGTTTTAAAACATTTTCAGGAAATTCATTGGATGAAATGTCTAAAATCCCAAGGTGAATTTAAAAGACTTCAGGATGAATTAAACACAAACTTTTAAATAATTTTTAAAAATCCACTAATTGCAAAAAATAGTTGAAAACATCTTCAAATCTTTGAAACTCCACGAAAATTAAAATATTATAAGATCCCGTGGATTTCTATGAAATCTGGTATTTTATGAAATCCTGGAAAATTGATTACAATAGCTTGAAAACTTTTTAATCCGTTAAAATCAACGAAATCCTCGGAAATCTTATAAAATCTTTTAAAGTCATTTTAAATATCTTAAAATCTTATAAGTCTTCTGTTCGTTCAATATCTTCCGAAATTCAAGGAAGTTCTTTATAACCACATGATAATTTGTTAAATCCTCAAAATTATTAAAATTATTAAAAATCCGTTAAAATATATGTAATTTCTTGAAAATACTTTAGAATCTTTTGATATACCCTAAATATTAAAAATCCTTTAAAAACTTTTCAAATTATTGAAATCAATCAGAAGTCCTTGGATACTTTTTTAAGTAAAATATTTTTCATTCTTTGAAATCCCTTGAACCTTTTTAAAGCGCTTGAAAATGCCTTTGAATTTTTGTTAATATCCAAAATTATTCCAAGTCGTTGAAATGCCATTAAATAACTGAAATAAATTGAAAATTCCTTGCAATCTTTTAAAATAACCGAAAATATTTCAAAACCTTCCAAATCTGTTGACACTTCTTGAAATTCTTAAAAGATCTTGAAAATGCCGTGGAATTTGTTAAAAATACACTAAAATATTTTAAATCCTTCAAAATCCCTTTAAAAATTTCAAAGACCTCGAAAATTCCTTGAAGTTTTAAAGAGTGCCTTAAAACCTTTGAAATCCTTTGAAATCACGTCAAATTATTGCAATCTGTTAAAAATACCCTAAGATATTTCAAATCCTTTAAAATCGTTTAAAATCTCTTGACATTTTTATAAGTTTTTCAAAATTCTTCAGAATTTTCAAAAATGCCATAAAATCTTTAAAATTTTTTTGAATCTATCCAAAATATTGAAATGAATGAAATATTCCACAAAATATTTCAAGTCATTTGAAACCTTTTGAAATGCCTTGCAACTTTTTTAAAATCTTGAAAATGCCATTAAATTAATGAAATCAATTTAAAATCCTTTGGAATCTTTTTAAATACCCGAAAATATTTTTAAAAAAACCTTGCGAATTCCTCGGAATATTTGAAAAATAATCTAAAGCTTTAAACAATTCTTTTAAAGACTTTCAAATGATTGAAATCTATTAAAAATCTCATAGAATCATTTAAAATACTCTAAAATATACCAAACCCTTTGAAATCTTTTGAAATCCCTCGAAACTTTTTAAGGCTCTTTAAAATTCTTCGGAATATTTAACAATAATCTAAAATCTTAAAAAGTTCTTAAAAACCCCTTCAAATTATTGAAATATTTTAGGAATCTTTTGAAATAGGGGAGACCACCCTACAGTAGATAAACAATAATTATTAATTAAATATACTAATATGTGTAAAATAATTAATTTAATATAATGAACAGTTAAGACACGATAAATGTTAATATATTTAAATTAGAATTCCCTGACTTTTCCTGATCAACGAAATTCCCTGACTTTTCCCTGATATCCAGATTTTCCCTGGCCTGTGATTACCCTGTATAAATACAAAAGCATATTAAAAACAATTTTAAAAACGTCATTTATCGAAAAAACTTTCGTTCTTGATTTAAGGAGATTGAGTTCAAGATTCTGACTTGAGGACTTTAAAGAGTATAAGTCAGTTTATGGCTTAAGTAGAACAGACAGCCGGGATCTACGAGAACTTTTTTTCATGATAGCTGATGAGACGTACTTAAAATATTTAACGTTTTTTTAATGGAACGAGTGTGACCATCAGCGGAAATAGAGGTTCCAGATCTTGGAATTGTACCAGGAAGCTGCTCCAGTTTCGGGAACGGACAAGACTTGTAATCAGGAAAACGAGAATCCTCATACCTGTAATCGCGTGTAGGCAGCACATTTTTTTAAGCCATTCACGAAGTTTAACAATTTCAACATGATGTGCAGCAGGGTGGATCAAAATGACTGTTCTTTACACAGGGCATCCCCTCAATTCGGTTCCAAATACGAAAAAAGAAATTGGATACTTTTGAAAAAAATCACTTTTTAGGGGTTTTGAAATAATATCTGTAGGTCTGGAAAAATTTTGCGGTAGGTTCCGGTAGGAAAAAAAAAATTTCTTTTTGGATGTTGCCCGACATCAAAGACAAGTAATTCGTAAAATAAAATCCGAAACCTGAGGCGTTTAGGGGAAAATATAATACACAAATTATTGCTAACAATTTATTTCAGTAATTAAACAAAATTAATTTATATTCACGTTTATAAACGTTGCGAACTTCAATTAAATATTTTATGTAATAAGGTAGAAAAGCTAAGCTTAAAATAATTGCATTCAATTTCGTAGTTCAAATTTTAAAAAGCTAAAAACGACTGAGAGCATACAATGAGGGATAAGATTTCTCGCTACAACTGAGTGATGTACCATCAACAATCAACACCCGTTAGCGCCATGAAACGTAAATCATACCATTTTTAATTAACCTAACGACAAAGCAATTGACACTAAACTGTAAAAGCCTTCCTAAACGCTTCCTGAAAACTGTACTTGAAATTACCATGCAATTTTCGTTTAAACTTCTACTCTGTAGAATTATAAAAATTAAAATATTTTTACAATTTACATTAAATTTTTTTTTTAATTATATAATACAACATTTTTTGAATTCGTAGTATCTATTATCGAAAATAATAGAAGAGCAAGGACAATATTTCTGATAATTGATAGAAATTAATGTCTAAACTTATCCTAATGTCTTGATGTCTTGACAGATGCATTTTTTATAAAAAATACAAATTTCCGGCAAAAAATTAACATAACCTATTATTGTTTAAATATTGTGAATATTCTTTCCACTCTAATGATTTTTTATTGACACTATCAATTTTAGACGTAAAAACACTAACATAATAAGAAAATTACTGAAGATTGTAAATCTTCTTTGAAATCTAAATAAACGATTTCCTGTAAAAAGAAAAAAAACGTTAACATAACCAAAAACTGTTCAAAAATTCCAATCTTGTTCGAACTATAACGACTTTTGTTTTAAAATATCAGTTTTTGATGTAAAATGCTAACGTAACCTAAACATTATCAAAAAAAATATGAAATTTTAAAATCTAATGTTTTTTCTTTCAATCTTCCAAAAATTGTAATGTTTTTAAATAAAAATACCAATTTCCGACGAAAAACACCAAAATAATTCAAAACTGTTTAAAAATTCGAAATCTTATTCAAATTATATAATGTTAAAAAAATTATGAACATATAAAATCTCATGATTTTGTTTTCAAACCCCGGTTTAAGGGGTAAAACGCTAACATAACCTAAAGTTTGTAAAAATTGTGAATCGTCTTTAAAAACTAATTTTTAAATTAAAAATACCAGTTTCCCTCAAAAAATACTAACACAATCCAAAATTTTTAACAGATCCTAAATCTTGCTCAAACTATAATAAATTTTGTTTCAAAATACCAATTTTTAGCGTAAAACGCTAACATAGTCTAAAAAGTCTAAAGTTTTAAATTGGTTTAAAAATGCAAATTTTCGGTAAAAAAACAGACAAAACAGAAAAACGTTTAAAAAAATGTTGTCTTTATAATCTAGTAATTTGCGATTAAAAGTACCTATTACCAGTGCAAAACGCTAAGACAACCTAAAACTGTTTGAAAACGGGAAATCTTGATGACGATTTTTATTTTAAAAATGCTCATTTACAATAAAAAACAAAATTAGAATGATTTTATATCAAAACTCTTTTTTTTTAATGCTGATCTCCACCGAAAAGCACTATAATAAAACGCGTATAATATTTTAAAAAATGTATTAGATAATTTCTAGAGATATATCGTTATACCAATTTTTATCGTAGGATAAATTATCAAACATAATGGAAAATAACTTTCTAGCTTAAACTTTGAGGAAGTCTTTTAATTGTAAAAAAAATTTATGAATCAGATTACATTTGCAGAGAGAAAGTGGTGATCCGTAATGCAGAAGAAAGTAAAAAGCATCACAAGGATTTATTTTTTTTCCGAAAGGATCGAATTTTGTTATAAGACAAGAAGATCTAAGGAAAGATCTCTTGTTCAAAACATCATTATTTTCATTTCTTTAATTTAACGCTCCTCGTTTAATTTAATGGCACCCTTATCATTCACGGTGCGTTTATCGCGTACATTAATGAACTTTGAATTTCGTTGGCTTTCTACTTTGTTGAGAAAAGCCGTGCGTTTCTACGGCCATTATCCTTCGTTTGATATTTTATTGGACTCTCGAAGCATGAAATTTTCGCAATTGCTTTTCGCGAGCACGGTAATGTTTAGATTAAAATCTGTTCACAGCGCTTTTATAAAATACTTGAAAATCAAACTGTATATAGTGATTTGCGAATTGGAAGAACGTGCATGTACTTATGAAGATAAAACAATAAAGATAAGAATTGATTTGATGCAAGGTGGCCGTTTTTGCCAGAAAAAATTGCTCGGTAATTAATTATTTTTCCCGGTTACTCAAAAAATAATTTATGATAAACAACAGATAATACAATGGCTCTTCTTATTCCCTTCATCGGCTTATCAACAATTTTTTTTTTAACTAAAATAATTTCTATCGCATTTTTTAAACTGAAATAAATATTATCGTATTTTTTGCTAGAATTAAACATGAAACATACTTTTTGAAATTTTCTTTAAACATCGGTAATTTTTAAATTAAATTAGTTATTCAAACTTTCTTTACAGATTCTGACGAGGTTTATTGTCTTCTTTTTTCAACAAAATATGTAACGGCGATTTTTTTTAAATACAAAAGGCATATTGTTACAAAAAACCAAAAATGATTATTTCCCCTCATTTTTTCGGGTCGAAACATTGACGGATTTCTAAAGAAGACGACAAACGCTATCAGAATCTAAAAAGAAACCTAAAATAGCTATAGCAATTTCAGGTTTTTTCTAGACTTAATTTATAAATTAGGTCACCAGTTATAGAGGTTTATAGAAAAAATTAGGATTTTTTGAAAAACATAGTACAAAATTCAAATATGCATCACTTTGTAGAAAATCTTTTTTCGACAATCAGAAAAATACGTGTCGCCTAATTTCCTCTGAAAAACTACACATTTTATCCCCGAGAAATTCAGCGACAAAGATGAATTTTCAATCAAATAGTCACATTTTAAGCCCAATGGTCAAACTTTCAATCCAAAAAGATTAAATATCAACCAAAAACTTTACCACAA
>JAUELO010000296.1:6119921-6131035 GCA_032357855.1 Amphibolips quercusostensackenii | reverse complement strand
TTATCGTAGGGTGGAGGGTCTACTTCTAGCGTCAGTCCCACCAAACTTCGGTTAATGAAGGGAGAGTGCAGGGATAAAACTGGAATCAAGAAAGTTATAGTTGGTTGGTGTTATGAACTAAGAAGGGCACCAGCCTTTAGCAGTTTGGCAATATGTGAGAGAATGTGCATATCTTTCAAAAGTTTCCGAAAATGTCCCCAAAATTGATATGTTTTAAAACGTTTAGTAGATTTTTAACTTGTACGGGTTTTATAATATTCTATTTAGCCTTTCATGCATTTGAACAAAGCTTCACAAACTTCTTGAAAATTTCCATAAATTTCCGAAAATTTTCTGTAACCTTTTAAAAGTTTCACAATTTTTCAGAAAGTTTATGGATTTCCAAAACTTCCGAAAACTTCGCGACTTTCCTACCACTTCGTAAGTTTTCAGAAAATTTCATAAATTAAGGAACCTAAAAGTGATTTGAGAGAAAAAAAAGTTACTTTAAGTACTTCTCATAGAAATTCCCTGACTTTTGCTATTTTTTGAAAATCTCTGACTTTTCTCTGATATCCAGGTTTTCCTGACCTTGGCCACCCTGTAAAAAGGAATACTCAAATACTACACTCAACTCCCGATATAAGAACTCACGGTGTACGATATTCCTGGAATTGATGTTTTCGTCAGTTTCGTGATGAGGGCAGCCGCAGAAAGGGTTCACGCGGCCCTGCCTATTTACGTTTGGATTCCCCCGATTTAGGATCAAGGCAACTGCAAGCCATGTCTGAACCCGTTCTTATATCGAGAGTTGAGTGTAATCAAATAAGTCAATTAATAATCATTTTATATTTTTCTTTTTTTCAGGATACTATATACTTTGATGCGGTTTTAGAAGCTTTGAGAAAAGACCAAAATGAACAGTGCAAGATCATATACAAAGCGACAGTAATGGGACAACTCGTTTCTGAAAATGTCGATGATAATCGTGAAAAATATAAACATATGGCTCATGAACTTTGGATCAATATGAAGGAAAGGGAACGCACTTTAAAAATTGCTCGAGCTCAAGTTGAAGATATTTGGGCCTATTCTAAATCCCTTGTTCGAGTTCAGGTTCAAACAATCTGCTATTCATATAACAATTTTAACTTTTGAGAAAAGCAAACTTCACAGCTCAAAATTCTTTCACAACAGGGGTAATAAGGTTAATTTAAAAGCTAAAAATTTCAAATTGATATTTACATTTCAACTAAAAAATATGACTTTTCTACATTAGAAGATAAATTTTCAATCAAAGAGTACGCATTTTTCAACTGAATATATATTTTTAACCAAATAGTTATAATTTCAGCAAAATAGTTGACTTTTGTACCAAATTGTCGAATTTTCAACTAAATAGTCAAATCTTCAAACAATCAAAAAAATTAAACTTTGATCAAAAAGTTATCTAAAAGTTGAATTTTTACCCAAAGACGAAATTTTCAACGAAATAGTCAAATTCTTAACCAAAAAGATTAATTTTCAACCAAAAAGACGAATTTTCAACAGAATACATGAACTTTCAAACAAATAGTTGATCTATTACCTAAAAAAGATAAATTTTCAACTAAAAAGGCAAATTTTTACAAATAAAGATTTTGCAATCAATAAAGAAAAAAGTCTTTCCTAATTGTAGAAATTTCGAGTCGAAAGACAAATTGTCTATAAAACAGTTGCATTTTCAACTATGCATAAATTTTCAACCAAAAATAGAATAGTTACATTTTCAATATAAAAATTAATTCGAAACGAAAAAAAAACTAATTTAAAAAAAAAGTTGGATAGTTCAATTTTTAATTTAAAAAATGAATTCTCTACAAAAAAAAGAATTGTCAACAAAATAGTTAAGATTTCCTCCACCGAGATGAATTTTCAACGAAAATGGTGGATTTTCTACTAGAATAGTTACATTGTCAGTCAAGAAAATTAATTTTTAAACAAAAAAATAACGAACTAGCAACCTCTTTGGTTGCAAGTTCGTTATTTTTCAAGTAAAATTATGAATCTTCAACAAAAAAATGATTTCTTAATAAAATATTTCAACGTGAAACCAAGTAATTTAGTTTCCACCTAAAATGCTTTATGAATTTTCGACAAAAGTTGATTCTTCAAACAACAAAATTTATTTTTAACAAATTAGTTTAACTTTTAACCAACTAGTTAAATTTTTAACTAAAGGGATTTATTTTTTACCAAAAAAAAAGATCATTTTTAAGAAAATACATACATTTTTAACCAAATATTTGAATTTTCAGTCAAATACTCGAATTTTAACCAAATATTCAAATTTTCAACTACAAAAGATTAATTTTCAAATCAAAGTGGAATAGTTAACATTTTAGTTGAAAAAATAAATTGTCAACAAAAAGAAAGAATAGTTAAATATTTTTAGTTCAAAAGATTTATTTTCAACCAAATAGAACACATTTTCAACAAAATAGTTCATCTTTTAACCAAAGAGATAAATTTTTAACTGAAATGATGAATCTTCAACCAATAAAATAAATTTTCAACAAAGTAAAACTTTTAACCAAGTATACTTGAACTTTCAACCAAAAAGTATTTTTCTGGTAAATCAAATACAGTTGAATTAATCCAAAAAAGACAAATTTTTAACAACAACAAAAATGAATTTTTAATTATAATAATTCAGCCAAGTAGAGTTAAATTGTAAACCAAAATGATAAATTTTGAACTAGAAATTGAATACTTGAATTTTTAACCTGATAGTTAAATTTTTAAATAAAAAATTAAGTTTTTTAGAAGACAGTTAAATTTTTAATAACATAATTAATTTTATACTAAAACAGATGAATTTTTAAATAAAAAAATGACTTTTCTACTAAAATAGATGAATTTTTAGCCTGAAAGGATAAACTTTTTATTTCAAGAGACAAATGGTTAAGAAATCAGTTGAATTTTCTACCAGAAAAAAAATACTTTTTAACAAAAAAGCTTAATTTTTGTCAAGAAAATTAATTTTTAACTAAGGAAGACGAATTTTCGAGCAAATTTTCAAATTTTCAAACAAAAATTATTATGCATTACCAAAAATAGTTGCTCTTGCGACCAAACAATTGAATTTTCAATTAAAAAAAAATTAGTTATTTACTAAAATAAATGAATTTTTAACACAAAAGAATAAATTTTTCATTTAAAGAGACGAATGCTTAACAAAGCAGTTTTATTTTTAACCGAAAAAGATTACTTTTTAACAAAATCGTTGAATCTTTTTAGAAAAAGTTAATTTTCTACCAAGGAAGATGAATTTTCAACCAAATGGTCGAAATTTCAGACAAAAATGAATAAACTTCAACTAAAAATTGTTGCATTTTGAACTAAATAGTTAAATTTTGAATCCAAAAGGACGAATGTACCACAAAACAGTTAAATTTTTCACCCAGTTACATTTTCTTATCTGGTTCTGTTAATTCAGTTCTAAAAACGCGAATAAGGTTAAGTTTTCTGAAAACAGAAAAAAGGGAATTTTTAAAAAAAGGTGAAGAGAGGGTAATAGGGTAAAGAGCGTAAAGCATGAAAAAGAATTATTATTAATTACATAATTTTTGTCTAATTTAGAGTGATACTGATATCGCGGAAAAGATAAAAGAGACCACGAAGATTGATGGAGAGCTGGAAAGTCAAATCCGAAGTTTAGAAGAAGTTTTTCTTAAAATAAAAGAATCCCTGCGCGTTCGATCTTTCGAAGAACTGCACTCGAGGTAAATTTAGTTTTAAAAATGTCTTCTTGAGTTTTGTCGATCACAAAAAAGTATTTTATCTTTTCCACACACATGGAAGATTTATTGACTCGACAGGCTAGAGGAACAAGCAGCCCAAAAAGAAAGACTTGCGAAACAATTACAACAAGCTTTACAAGAACGTGATTCATTTTTGAAAAAAAAACAGCATGCTGAGTTAATTCTTTCTAATCTTCAACACACCAAGCATGCCACGACAGAAGAGTGAGCTGCTAAAAAAACTTTATTTTACATTGATTAATTCGAGGAGCTAAGCTCTAACAGGGTGTCCGTTACAATATTTTTTTTAAAACCCTGTTTATTTCTCGGTTTCTTCCCGGTTCGCAAAAATTTGTCACAGTCAATAAAATTAAAAAATTCAAATTCTTGAAGCTATTCCTCCCTCTCCCATACACCCCTTACTTCCGCTCCCAATAAGTCAACCATTTCTTCCGCTCCCTTTTCAAATGAGAGAATTATAGGAAATGAGGGTGGGGAAGTAAGAGTAAATTTGGGGAGAGAAGTGAGAGAAATCATAGATAAAAAGTGTTAATAGTGAGAGAAATGAGGGATGGGAAGTACATAAATTTAGGGGAAATAGGGAAAATGAGGGGGTAGTGGAATAAAGGAAGATGAGGGGAAGAGAGGAGAAGAAAGGTGAAACGACAAAACGGAAAGAAGGAAGAGTGAGGAAAAATAACAGAATTGGAGGAAATGAGGGTGGGGAAATGATTAGAAATTAGGAAGGGGAACTGAGAGAATTGAGGGGAGAGAAAGAGGGCGGAAATTAAGGAAAAATAAGTAAAAAAATAAAGGGTGGAGAAGTAGGGGAAAATTAGTGTAGAAAAGTGATAGAAATGAGGGATAGGAAGTATTATTAGTGGTGGGAAATGAGAGATAGCACGTATTAATAGAGGGGTAATTGAAGTATGGGGAGTATGGGAATTAAGGAAAAATGAGGGATTGAAAGTATGGGGATTAAGGGTAAATGAGAGATGGGATGTATGGAAATTTAAGGGAAATTGGGAAAATGAGGGGTTAGTGGAATAAAGGAAAGGAGAGGGGGTTGGAGGGAAAAATAGGAGAAATAAAGGAATTAGAGGAAATGAGGCAGGGAAAATGATGCGAAATGAGTGAGGGGAAGTGAGGGAAATGAGAGGTGGAGCCGAGAGGGTAAATAAGTGGAGAAGTAAGAAAAGTGAGAGAAATGAGGGAGGGGAAGTAAGAGGAAATCAGGGGATAAAAGTAAGAGGATTGAGAGAAGGGAAAGAGAGAAAAAATACAAGGTGAAGTAAAGAAAGTGAGGGAAATGAGAGAATTAGAGAATGTGAGGATGGGGAAGTGAGGAGCAATGGCTGGAGGGGAAGTAGGGGAAGTGCGGGAAAACAAGAAAAGATGAATTAGGAAAGGTGGTAGGAAATAAGTGAAAGTAAGGAAAGTGAGAAAAGGGCTAGTATGGTATTAATTTCTTAATTATTATATATTTATTTATTATTTAATTATTTAAATTCTTATCTTAATTTCCCCTCTATTTCCCCCTTATTCTCCTCCTTCCCTTCCTAATTTTCAATCATTTATCCACCTTGATTTACTCTAATTTCGTCATTTACCCTCACTTTTCCTTCTTCCCGACCCATAATTTCCTCTCTTCTTCTACAATCCCCTTCACTTTCCTCTATTCTAGCATTCCTCATTTCCTACATTTACCCTCAATTCCCATACTCCCCATCCCTCATTTCCCGCACTATCAATAATTCCCATCCCTCATTTCTAACGCTATCAATACTTTCTATTCCGCATTTCTTGTTCTTTCCTCCTCTAATTTTTCATAATTTTCACACACTCAATTCCTCTTATTTCATCATTTTCCCTCACTTTTTCTTCTTTCTGTCCCATCACTTACTCTCTCTCCCCCTACAATCTCCTTCTCTTTACTTTATTCCACTAACCCCCAAATTTCCCTTCTTTCCTCACTAATTTCCCATCATTTCTTCTGATACCGTCATTTCCTTTCACTTTCCCTTCTTCCTGACCTATGATTTCTCTTCTCTTCCTCCTAAAATCATAATTTTTTTTCCTTTATTCCACTACCTCCTTATTTCCCCTATTTCTCCCTAATTCTTGTACTTACCATTCCTTATTTCCCTTATTTTCCTCACTTTTCTTACTTTACCTCCCTTTATTTCCCTTTTCTTGCCCGCCCCTCATTTCTTCTTTTCACCTTTCTAATTCTTTATAATTTCCCCACCCTTATTTCCTTTAATTCGGTCATTTCCATTCACTTTTCCTTTTTCCCGTCCCACCACTTCCCCTCTTGTCCTCTTAAATACCCCTCTCTTTCCTTCATTACACTACTCCCTTATGTTCCACATTTCCTCTCAAATCTCATACTTTCCATCCCTCAATTATCCCACTATCAATGCTTCCCATCCCTTATTTCCCCCGCTATCAATACTTTTCATCCCTTATTGCTTTTACTTTCCTCCCCTAATTTCCCCTCACTTCCCCACCCTTATTATGAGATCAATTCCCCTACACCCTCCTCATTTCTCATAATGTAACATCACTCCCCATCACTTCGCTCCTTATTTCCTATTAGATATCCTACTACCACACCCCTAAATTTCCCCTTCTACGCCTCAATTTCCCTCTTTGTAAGGAATTACGACACACACAGACGGATGGACAGACACCTGACCGAAAAAATACGGATTACTGGCCAAGGCTACGAAACCCTAAAAACTGAGCTGCAAATTGAAGGACTGAAAGTAGAACTCTTGAATTTCTTAACTTTTATAAATTGTACAGATTAAAGATTTAGGTTAATTTAAAAAAATATGAATCTGCACTATTTTTTTCAATTATCTAAATTAAAGAACGAATCAATAAATTGGTTATAAATTATTGACTGTAATTTGTTCTTTATACATAAAAACTTGATTCACGAAAATCTGAACAAATTTTTTTTTTTAACCTTTTCAAAATCCTTTAAAAGCTTTAACATTTTATTTCATTATCTTAAAAAATCTGCATTTTGTTTTAAATTTTTTGGAACTTTCTAAAGTTTCAAATTAAGTTTAAAACTTTTCAAAACTTCTAAATATCTCTTAAACCTAAATGAATTATTCTAAATTAATAATATTGTTCTATTTTTACGTTTCAATCAAAATTTGTTTTTGTTTCGACATTTTTTTTAATATTCTCTTAAAATTACCTTTTTAAAACAAAAAATAATTTAAAATTTCCCGAAAATCTCAAACAAAAAATTTCCTTAAAATCTTTCAAAATCCTTAAAAACCTTCAAAAATGTTTTCAAAAACTTCAAAAATCTACATTTTTTTTTTTAATTTTTTGGAACCTTTTCAAGTTTTAAATAAGGTTTGAATTATTTTAAAACTTCCAAATATCTCTTAAACTTAATTGGATTTTTCTAAATTTAAGTCGACTTTTTCATTATTTTAAATGTTCCCACGAATCTCAAAAAATTTTGTTTTCGTAAAACATTTGGAATTATGCTAAATTAATAATTGTTTAACTGTTGCTGAGTCAATATAATTAATTGTTTAATTTTTATTCATTCATCAAAATTTGTTTTGAAATCTCTCTTAATATTCTCTTAAAATTAATTTTTTTAAATAAAACATTATTTTAAATTTTCCCAAGAATCTCAAAAAAAAGTTTCTTCTTAAGATCTTTGAAAATACTTAAAAAGCTTTATAATTTTATTTCTTAATCTTTCAAAATCTACATTAAAAAAATTTTGGAATCTAAGTTTTAAATTGAGTTTGAATTTTTTCAAAAGTTCTCAATATGTATCTCTTTAACTTTTGCTCGAATTTTTCTGAATTGATAATTGTTCAACTCTTATTTATTAATAAAAATTTGCTTTTAGTTTTAAATGTTTTGAAGTATTCTTTTTAAATTATTTTTTCAACATGAAAATCATTTAAAACTTTCCAAGAAATCTTAGGAAAAATTCCTTTGTCCCTAAACTTTCAAAAATCCTTAAAAAGCTTCAAAATTTTACATCAGAATCTTCAAAAATCTATATAGTATCTTAAATATTTTGTAATCTTGTCCAGTTTTGAATAAAGTCTTAAATCTTTTCAAAACTTCTAAATATCTCTTAAACTTACTTGAATTTTTTAATATTATTCATAGTTTAGTTGTTATTTATTCATAAAAAATTGTATTTATTTTGAAACCTTTTTGAATATTCTCTTAAAATTAATTTTTTTTATAAAAAATAGTTTTAAATTTTCCCAAGAATCTCAAGAACATTTTTTCTTCTTAAAATCGTTCAAAATTCTTAAAAAGCTTCAAAATTTTATTTTAAAATCTTAAAAAATCTACGTGAAAAAAATGTGAAATCTACTCAAGTTTTAAATTAAATTTAAATTTTTTCAAAAGTTCTAAATATCTCCTGAATTTCCTCCAATTTTTCTAAATTAATGATTGTTCTACTGTTAATTATTCTTAAAAATTTTCTTTTGTTTTGAAATCTTTCAAAATATTTTTTGAAATTATTTTTTCAACATTAAAATCATTTAAAACTTTCCCAGGAATCTTAGAAAAATCTTTTTCATCCTTGAACTTTTAAAAATCCTTTAAAAGCTTCAAAAATTTTACATCAAATCTTCAAAAATCTATATGATGTTTTGAATTTGTTGGAATCTTTTTAAATTTTAAATTGATATTCAATCTTTTTAAAATTCCTAAATATCTCTATTATCAATTGTTTAATTGTTATTTATTCATCAAAATTTGTTTTGAAATCTTTTTAAACATTCTCTTGAAATTATTTTTTCAAAATAAAAAAATCATAACAAATTTTTTCAGGAATCTTAAGAAAATTTTATTATTATATTGACGCCTTTTAAAATCCATAAAAAGTTTCAAAATTTTATTTTGAAATCTTCAAAAGCCTATATTTTATTTTAAAAAATTTTTAATGTTTTGAAGTTTTAAATTAAATTTGAATCTTTTAAAAACTTGTAGATATCTCTTAAAATTATTCGAATTTTTCAAAATTAATATAAAATTTTTTAATTGTTATTTATTCATCAAAATCTTTATGTATTTTGGAATATTTTTAAATATTCTCTTAAAAATAATTTTTTTAAATAAAAACACATTTTCAATTTTCTTAGGGATCTTAACAATATGTTCTTATTATCATGAAACCTTTCACAGTTTTTGAAAAGCTTCATTTTTTGTCCGAAATCTGCATTTTTTAATTTTTTAATTTTTTAAATTATTTTTTTACATTTTCCCAAACTTTTAATATTTATAAAAATGAGTTAAATTTTGCCTTCCAGAAATTCTGCAAAACAACAAAAATTGCCTTAAGATCCACCAGATTCTTTTTTGACTTTTGAAAATCTCTTGAAATCTTTTTGAATATTCTCTTAAAAATAAATTTTCAAAATAAAATATCATTTACGATTTTTCTATAAGAATCTTAAGAAAATTTTGTTATTCCCGTAAGACTTTTCACAATTCTTAAGAAGCTTCTAAATTTTTTCTTTGAAATCTGCAAAAAATTACATTTTTTACTAATTATTTGGAATTATTACAAGTTTTTAATTATTTTACAATCTTTTTATAACATTTAAATATCTCTTAAATGTCCTCGAATTTCGTGTAAATTAATAACTGTTTAATTGGTGTATATATATATATATATATATATATATATATATATATATACATCAAAATTCAACAATTCCACTTACAAATTAAAAATTTTGAAAATTAAAAATGTAATGTTCAAAGTTTGAATCTAGTTCTCTGAGAATTTTAACCATATAAGGACGTTTTTATTTTTCCAATAATTCAGTTTTAAATTGTTCAGTTTTTAATATTTGATTTATAATTGCTTGTTTTAAATGAACAGTCAAATATTGCTAAATATTTAATAATTTTTTTTCTTAACTAAAAAAATTTCAAACTAAATGGGTTAAAAATTCAATATTTTAGAGTGAAACAATATTTGAATAGAATTTAAAATTGAATAAAAGCATTTAATTATGAATCTGTTAATTTGAAGTTATTTTAAAATTAAAAGTGGTTTATAAAGTTCTAATCGGATGCTTTCATTTGTTTAACTACTATGGCTTTCGAATTGAAAAAATTCAACATTTAAAGTTCAGACCTGTAAATTTTTTAATTGTAAACGAATTAAGAGCCATCTTATAAAATAAATTATTGTTCGCTTTAAATATTAATAGTACAGCATGATTTTAAAAATCTTTAATCAATTTAATTGTTCGCTTTAAATATTAATAGTACAGCATGATTTTAAAAATCTTTAATCAATTTATATTTACAGTTGACCAAATAAAAACTTTTTTATCAGCAATTTTCAATTTCCAATGCTCTTTATGTTTGATTGTTAAAGTCTTCACACCTGTATTTTTAAATTCTGAAAATAAAAAATGTACGCTCGAAAACAATGATCAAAAATGGAAAATTTTGAAAGAACCCTCAACTCCCGATTCTGGGCCGGCCTCGAGTCTGGGCGGCCCAAAATCGCATGCGTTTTTTTATGTCAACACTCAGGACCACATATGTAGTCTCTGACCTTGGAGCGCAGTGTAAACAACTTCTGATACGGCACTGACTGTCTGAGCGTATAGACTGTCAAGGATGTTTAGGGTGGGGAAGAAAGAAGCAGTCAAGCGTGAAGCCGGCCGAAGATCGGGAGGCACAGAATCGGGAGCTGAGTGTAAAAAATTAAAATAAAACTTATTTTAAATTTGTAAAAAGTTTTTCAAAAAAAAGAAAAAATAGAAAGATTATTTTTTATTATTTGTGATATTTCAAGTGATTGGATACACTTTTCTTCTAAAAATTTTTTAAAGTCCCGGTCAAAAAATAAATTCACTCTTATTTCACGGTCTTCAAAAATTTCTAGTCTTTTCCCAATTTCCTGGTATAGCGGCCACCATGGAAGCGCTAAACTCGATAATCTCTTGGATTTACGTTATAATTTAGAATGTCATTCAGGTACGAAAAAAATGAGGGAGAAATGCGGGAGCAGACAGAAGTGCAGAAAGAGAGTTACAAAGATTGCACAGAAATGAGGAAAGTTCAAGGAAAACTATTAATGAATATCAGAGCAGCCTTGCAGAATATAGCAGATATGCTTATTATGGTTGGAGATAAAAGCGAGAAAAAAGAATCTGAAGAAAAAGAAAAAACAGGAGAAAATAACATTCCTGAAGAGGAAAAAGCAGTGATGGAGCTACAGCCAGCTGAAACTGACGGTCAGTAGAGAAAGAAAATTGAAATACACTGGAACCTGGATTTCCGCAAACTGGATTTATGCGTTCCTAGAATTGCTCTCCTCCG
>JAUELO010000296.1:6099239-6116479 GCA_032357855.1 Amphibolips quercusostensackenii | reverse complement strand
GCACTGAATTCCGCCATTCCTTTACACAGAGTTGTATAGGCCTGTCGAAGACCGGGGAGAACGGACTGACTTCTTGGTCTCGCGGACTGTAATTTTACGAGCTTCGCTTCAGCGGCGGCGAACCACTCGCGACGCGAGCGAGGGGGTTTACTAGTGAGGGTTGTTTCGTCGATGATGATGAGAGGGGGACTTATGCGATTGGTTCGCTCTCGCCACGCAAAAGTCTACAAGTTTCGGTCCAACAGCTAGATCGCGCTTGCGTTGTAGGTTGCAATAAAGACTTTTAATTTTTTAACGGGAATGCGTGACTCAGTTGTTTCTAGGTCGAATGACAGGTGGAGTTATGATGCCCAAGCGACGAAAGAAATAATCGCGGATGTTTGCTAAATATTATTAATGGTTATAAATATTACTTATAACCATAAATATAATTTAGCTAACACCATATATCGTATAAAAACCAAAATTTTAAGTGTCATAAAAAAATTTCATTGCGACCTTTTATCATATTTTTATTAATCTGGTAAAAATAGGGAATCATTTTCTCACCAAAAGAAAGAAATTTTCGATTCAGGGTTTGAGAAAATATAAATAAAAGGATTTTATGAGGCAACCTAATCCACATTTTTTCTCAAATGAAAAAATCGTTCCAGACACGTTTTCAAACAAATATTTCAAAGTGTCAAGTTCTTCTGTACCTGCAAGTCGAAAAATTCCTTCATCACTTTCTTTTTTTGGTAGTAAAGCTTATCCAGTTGTTTTCGTTTAAGCGAACTATCTTGATATACCCCAGCGAAAATTTCCTAAAAGATTTAAAAAATGTAAATAAAAAAGGGATTGTATAGCTGGTTCAGGGTTGCTACAGGTCGAGGAATTTAACAAAATTCAGTGAAATTCAGGAAATTTCTGAAAAACTGAAGTTCAAGTTTATAAAATTCTGTATAGCTGTTGTCCAAACTTAACACTCCTTTTCCTATTCCCTATTTTCCCTTTATTTTAAAGAATTATTTTTTTCCCTGTTTGCAAGAAACTTTCTCCTTTTCTCGTTTATTTGCTAAAATGTACACTAAATTAATGAAACACAATCTTTAATCTAACTTTGTTTGAAAGTTATTTCTTTTTGATTGAAAAGTCTACTAGTATGTTTTGAAGTGTCTCTTCGTATCGAAAGTCATGATAATTAGAAAAATATTTTCCATAAACTGGACTAGTCGTAAATCGATACGACAAGTCCATTCCCTTTTTTACCTCCGTCCATTTTTCGGGACGATAAGATGCATCAATTATATTTTTGTTTCAGAATTCATATCGTTTAGTTAAAAATTCTACTATTTGGTTAAAAATTTAATAATTTTGTTGAAAATTCATCTATTTTGTTAAAGTCATCTCTTATGGTCGAAAGTTGAATTACTTTGTCAAAATTTAATTTTTTGAAGATTCATCATTTTAGTTCAAAAATCTTCTTTTGGTTGAAAATTCACCTAGTTTGCCAAAGTCAACTTTTTGGGTCGAAATTTGAAATATTGAACTTTGTTAAAAATTCGTTTTTTTGGTTGAATATTTAACCATTTTGTTGAAAATACATTTTTTTTTCAATAACCTTTTTCAACTGAAAATTTAACCATTCCATTTTTGGATGAAAATTGATCGCTTTTAATTAAAAATTCAACTATTGCAGTTATAGCTAAGAATTCATTTTTTTGGTTGAAAGTTTTACTTATTTGATAAAAATTGATTTTATTAGTTGTAATATTCATCTCTTTGGTTGAAAATTTGTTATTTTTTGAGTTTGAAATCAATTGCTTGAAATGCAAATTTGATTATTCAATTCTTGGTCGAAAATTGATCGTTTTTAGTTTGAAATTTAACAGTTTTTTGAAAAACTACTTTTTTTGTGTGTTAAATTCAATTGTTTTTGGTTTAAAGTAAAATCTTTCTTGGTTTGAATATCAACTATTACATTTTTCGTTAAAAATACACCTTTCTGGTTAAATCCAACTGTTTTCAATCTAAAGCTAAAATCTTTTTTGATTAAAAATTCAATCACTTGGTTGAATAATGTACACCTTTCTTGAAAATTATTTTTTTTTAAAGATTCATAATTTTATTTAAAAATCCATCTCTTTGGTTAAAAATTAAACTAGTTTGGTTAAATTAATTTTTTTTTTTGGTTGAAAATTAATTAAAAATTTTTTTTTAAATATTTGGTTGAAAGTTCGTCTTTTTAAAAGAATATAACTGTTTTTTATTTGAAATAATAATATTTTTTGTTTCAAAAATTCAAGTATTTAGATAAATTAGAACTGAATTGTCAAAAATTTATTTTCTTGGTTGAAGATTCATTATTATAGTTAAAAATTGATTTCATTGGTTGAAAATTTACCTATTTTGTTGCAAATTCGTTTTTGGGTTGAAGATTGAACAACTTGCTTCAAATTTCTTTCCGTTCTTAAATGTAAAATTCTTTTTGTATAAAAATTCAACTATTATGTTAAAATTTCTTTTTTTTTTGTATGAATTCAACTGTTTCTCTTTAAAATTTCAATATTTTGTTGTTTTAAATATCAACCATTACATTTTTCGTTAAGCATACTTTTGGTTCATTTCCACTGGTTTTAATGTAGAATGAAATCTTTTTTTATTGAAATATCAACTATTATATTTCTTGTTAAGACTTTCTTTTTTTTTGATTAAACATGCAACTACTTGCTTCAAAAATTGACTCCTTTGTTAAAAATGTGTGTTCTTTCTTTTTGAAGATCACCGATTTCAGTAGAAAATTCATCTCTTTGTTCAAAAATGTATCTATTTTTTAAAAATTATTTTTGCTTGCTCGAACATGATTTTTTTAACTGAAGATTAAACTATTTAGTTGAAAATTCGTATTTTGAATAAATTTAAATGTCTTTGATTTGAAATAATATTTTTTTGGGGAATATCAACTATATACTTTTCTATTAAGCATATTTTACCAAACAAAAAATAATAATTATAATCCACAACCAAAAATATTTGGATTTTCAACAGAGATCATTTTTAAATTAAAATGATGAATCTTCAAGTAAAATAATTGATTTATTTCTAATTGTATCTGAATATTACTGATCGAAGTAAAAATTTCAATTGCGAATGATTTTTTAATAATGGAAAATAATTTGGTTTTTAACATTTTGATACTACATTATTATTTGTAACCAGAAAATTACTTATATCGACAATAAGATTTCTGGAATTTTTTTTTAATAATTTAGGTTTTATTTCAAAGGATTAGTTTTAAAATTTGAAGACAATTTTGATGATTTCACAGTATTAATATTTTTAAAACTGAATTACTATGAAGGATATTTTGAATGTTGAAAATTTTTGAAGATTAAAAAATGATTAAAATCTTGAGATGATTTTAGAACATTTTAAACAAAATGTAGATTTTTGAAAATTTCTAACAAGAATCCGGTTGGCCTTGAGTCAATTTTTAAAATCATAAAAGAAAATTTTAGTTTGCAAAGATAATTGAAAAAAATTATTTTCTAATCCAAAAGTTTTCAAAAAAAGTAAAATAATTTAGAAGTCTTGAGAGAAATTTCGCCTTTTTAGTTAAAAATGCAATTGTTTGGTTGAAAAATAATCTGCTTTTGTTAAGGATTAAACTAATTTACTAAAAATTTGTCTTTTCTAGTTGAATTCAACTGTATTTGCTAAAAATTAATTTTTTCTTGTTGATAATTAAACTATTACATTTTTGGTTAAAAATTAATCTTTTTTAGTTGACTATTCATGTATTTGATTAAAAATTCGTCTTTTTGGTAGAAAATTTAATTATTTAATTGGAAATGATTTTGTTGTTGTAGAATTCATATTTTAGGACTGAAAATTCAACTATTTGGTCAAAAGTTAAACTGTTTTATTGAAAATGAAACTGTTTCGTTGAAAATTCGCTTCTGTTGAAAATTAAAATTTTCGTGTTAAAAAATTAGGCTATTTTAAAAAAAATCAGTCTGTTTTGGTAAAAATTGAATCTTTTTCATTTAGAAATGCTACTGGTTGAAAAGTATTGTTTTATGGTTGAGGAATTAATTGAAGCAAAAATTTTCAATTTTGCAGAATTACACAATTTTCGGGAAAATTGAAATAAGCTTATGAGATATTTAGAAGTTTTGAAAAGATTCAGAAATGATTTCAAATTCAGAAATATTCAGACAGGGAAAATCAAAAATTGGTCAAGAAAAGTCAGGAAATTTTAAAATCGGGATTTTGCAGCAACCCGGTTAGATTTTCTTTTTCCTTCGAATTTTGTTTTGTTTGTAAGTTTACAGATGGAGTTTGATTCATCAGAGCCAGCAGAAGGTCCCTGTGTTCGTGGAATAATGTACATATTCGTCTCTTATCTCCGCTTCTAATATCATTAATGACACTTCGATACTCTTGCACATTTTCAGAAAGTGATTTCAAATCCCTGGAGAGTCTTTTTTTAAAATTTATTGAATTGGCTGCTTGTAATTTCTTTTCTCGAGCTGTATAATAGAGAAAAAATTAAATGTTTCACGATTATTTAAAAAAAAAACAATATATATTTTTAACTTTGGCTACTTATTTGCTTAGTAGAAAGAATATAATTGCCAAAAATTTCAGTCCAACAAATTTTTTTAGGAAATTGTGAGAGAAGTAGCAGGGGAAGTGAGAGGAAACGTTGAGGAGGGGAACTAAGGGTAAAGGAGGAGTGATGCAGTGAAGAAAATGAGGGGGAATGATGGAAGGGTATTAGGAGAAATAAGGGGGGAGTAGGGGCAGTGAGAAAAAGGATAGTAGGAAAATAAGGGTCTGGAATCAGAAAAGTGATGGTAAATGATAAGAAAGAAGGTAGGAGAAGTGAAGGAAAATCATGGGCAAAGAAGTAGGGGAAGTAGAAGAAGTCATAGAAAATGAGTGAAGAGGGAGAAGTGGGAGTGAAGCAAAATGTGGGTTAGGGAAGTAGGGTTGGCGATAGAAAATCAGATCATCAAGAAAAATGAGAAGAGAAAAAGTATGAAATGTCGGAACAATTGGAGAAGGGGATACTTGGAATAAATAAAAGGACTTTAAACTTTTTGACTTCTGATATTAGTTTTAGTGAAAATAATTAAATTAATTGTTAAAATCTATTGCAATTACAATTTTTGAATTTCAAGCAGGAGCGGAGTCTTCAACCATATTAGTTTATTATACAAAAAAAGTAAAAATTAAACATTTTGATTTTCTAAATTCCGTAAAATCTCTAAATTTCTTCAATTCCTTCTCTAGAATACTTGAATATTCAGAAGTTCTTGAATTTTTCTAGTGTCTTAAATTCCCGGAATTCTTTAAATTCTTTGATTTCCTTGAATGAAATAAATATTCTAAAATCTCTAAAATTCGTTGAGTTTCCTGAAATTCTTTGAATATTCTAAATTCCTTTATTATTCGGAATTCTCTTAGTTCCTTGAATCTACGAAATTCTTGAATATTCTGAATTTTTGGAACTCTGTGAATACCGTAAATTTTTCAAATATGCTCAATTTACTGAGATCTCTGAAACCCTTAAATTGCTTTAAATATCATGCAACCCAAAAATTGCTTAAATTTCTTAAATATCCTAAATTTCTTCAATATCCTGAAATTCTATACATTTATTGAATCTCTTGAGTTCCTTTAATATCATGAATTCGGTGAATTCTCTGAATTACTTAAATTCATTAAATGCTCTGAAATCCCCCTAAATATTTTTAATTCCCTAAATTTCTTGAATATTATGCATTTCTGGAATTTCTTGAAAATTCTGAATCCCTTGAATTCTCTAAATTTCTGACAATCTCTGATTTCCTGGATTTATCCAAATGATCGAAAATCTCTCAAATTCTCTGAATTACTTAAATATCCTAAAATATTTGATTTCTTTGACTTCCCTAAAATCCTGATATATTTCTATTTCCCCGAATTTCTGAAATCCTTTGAATTCTTTTGAAATCCTAATTTCCGCCTATTCATCTGAATTCCTAAATCATTCTGAATTCTGAAATTTCTGAATTTCTTAAATCCTGATGAATTCTTTGCATTATTCTCAATTCAGAGAATTCAGAGAATCACATGAATTTAGAGAGTTACCTAATGTAAGGAAATTCTACGAATTCAGAGATCGCACGAATTTAGAGAATTACAAAAATTCTGAAAATTCGACAAATTTATAGAATTAAACGAACTGAAAAAATCCATGAATTAGAAGAATTATAAGAATTCAGGGAATTCTACAATTACAGAGACGTACACGAATCCAGAGAATAACAAGAATTCATCAAATTACACGAATTTATCAAATTACACGAATTCAAGAAATTCGACGAATTCAGAAAATTCTATGAATTCAGAGAATTAAACGAATTCAGGAAATTTTATGAATATAGAGAATTACACGAATTCAGAGGATCACACGAATTCAGAGAATTACACGAATTTATAGAATTAGACGAACTCAGAGAATTGCACAAATTCAGAAAATTACACGGATTTAGATTTAGAAAATTCCACAAATAAGGATAATTATAAGAATTCAAGAAATTCCACAAATACAGAGAATTACACAAATACAGAGAATTACTTGAATTTAGAGATTTACACAAATTCAGACAATTACACGAATTTGTAGAATTACACGAATTCAGAAAATCCCGAAAATTCGGTAAATTACACGAATGCAGAAAATTTTACGAATATGGAGAATTACACAAGTTTGTAGAACTACACAAATTTAGAGAATTACACGAATTCAGAGAAACATAAATCCAGAGAATTACAAAAATTTAGAGAATTTCACGATTCAGAGAATTACACGCATTCAGAAAATTCTACAAATTCAGAGAATTACACGGAATCAGGAAATTCAACAAATGTAGATAATTATACGAATCTAGAGAATAACACGAATTCAGAGAATAACGTGAATTTAGACAATTAGCTAATGTACCGAAATTGTATGAATTTAGAGAATTATACAATTTCACAAAACTGTACGAATCTAGAGAATCACTTAAATTTAGAGAATTACACAAATTCCGAAAAAAAAACGAATCCAGAGAACTACGCGAATTAAAAAAAACCCCATAAATTAGGAAAATTACAAGAATACAGGTAATTCCACAAATAGATATAATTACAGGAATCCAGAGTATAACACAAATGCAGAGAATTACACGGATTTAGAAAATTATGCGAATTCAGGAAATCCACGAATTCAGAGAATCACACGAATCCAGAGGATTATACGAATTTCGAGAATCGGACAAAAGAGAAAATCTAACTAATTCAAAAAATTACACGAATTCAGTAAGTTTCACAAGTACAGAGAATCGCACAAGCCCAGAGAACTGCACGAATCCAGAGAATAACGCGAATTTACAGAATTACACGAATTTATAAAATTACACGAATTCAAGAAATTCGACGAATTCAAGTAATTCCACGAATTCAGAGAATAACACGAATTTAGCAAATTTTATGAATATAGAAAATTACACGAATTTAAAGTATTACAGGAATTCAGAGAATTACACGAATTTGAAGAATTACACAAATTCAGAGAATTTTACGAATTCTAAAAATTCCACGGATTTAGATTAAGAAAATTCTACAAATAAGGATAATTATAAGAATTTAGGAAATTCCACAAATACAGAGAATTACACGAATTTAGAGAACTACCTGAATTTAGAGATTTACACAAATTCAGACAATTACACGAATTTGTAGAATTACAAAAATTCAGAAAATTCTAAGAATTCGAGAAATTACATAAATTTAGAAAATTTTCCGAATATAGAGAATTACACAAGTTTGGAAAACTACACAAATTTAGAGAATTACACGAATTCAGAAAATAAAATGAAGACAGAGAATTACAAAAATGTAGAGAATTACACGAATTCAAAGAATTACACGCATTTAGAAAATACTACGAATTTGGAAAATTGCATGGATTCAGGAAATTCAGAAAATATTGAGAATTATACAAATCCAGAGAATAACACGGATTTAGAGAATTACGTGAATTTAGACAATTACCTAATGGAACGAAATTGCACGGATTCAGAGAATTACATAAATTTATAGAACTGTACGAATTTAGAGAATTACTGAAATGAAGAGAATTACACAAATTCCAAAAAATTCACGAATTTAGAGAATTACACGATTTAACAAAACCTATGAATTATGAGAATTATAAGAATTCAGGAAATTCCACAAATACAGAGAATTACACGAATTCAGAGTATATAACAAATGTAGAGAATTGCACGAATTTAGAAAATTATACGAATTCAGGGAATCCCACGAATTCAATAACTTCCACGAATTCAGAGGGTTATACGAATTTAGAGAATTGGATAAAGTCAGAAAATTCGACTAATTTAAATAATTACACAAATTCAGAATGTTTCACAAATACAGAGAATTACAAAAATCCAGAAAATTACATGAATTTAGAGAATTACTTAATTCAAGGAAATTAAAAAATTAAAAAAATTAAAAAAATTAAACGAATTTATAGAATTATATAAATTCAGAGAAATACAAGAATTTAGAAAATTACACAAATTCAGAAAATTCCATGAATTCTAAAACTTTTACGAATTCAGAGATTCACACAAATTCAAAGAATTATACAAATTTAGAGAATAACACGCAGTCAGAAAATTACACAAATTCAAAGAATAACACGAATTCAGAGAGCTACACGAATGCAGATAATCACCAAAATATAAAGAATTATTTGAATCCAAAGAATCACACGAATTCAAAAAATTACATGAATTTAGAGAAGTACATAACTTTAAGAAATTCCACTAATTCAGGATATCTAACGAATTCAGAAAATTACACGAATTGGGAGAATTACACGAATTCAGGTAATTTCACGAATATAGAGAATTAAACGAATCAAAAGAAATACACGCATTTAGAGAATTACATGAGTTTTAGGAATCACATAAATTAAAGAAATTCGACGAATTAAGAGAATCACGCGAATTCAGAGAATCACGCGAATTGAGAGAATTCCACGAATCAGAAGAATTACATGAATTTAGGAAATTTCACAAATATAGAAAACCACACGGATTCAGATACATGAATTCAGAAAATTACACGCATTCAGAGAATAACAGAAATTTAGAGAATTACTTGAATTTAGATTATTACACGAATTGAGAAAATCACACGAATTGAGAGAAGCACACGAATTTAGTGAATAACCCGAATTCAGAGAATTACACGAATTTGGGAAATTCCACGAATTCAGAGAATTACACAAATTCAGGAAATTTTTAAAAATATATTTTTCTTTTTTGGATTAAAAGCATGAAAATAAACGTGAAGGAGTTGTTGGATTTAATTGGAACCTCAACATTTGATTTCTTCAGGATTTTAACACTAAAAAAGAAAAAGAGTTCCAGTTAGCTACACTCATCTCGCGTAAAGTGGCCGCTCATTAATTGGCCGGCTTTACAGTTGTTCACGCTCGGCTAATTTTGTTTCATTCGGTTTAAGCTGGATTTCAATAGCACCCTCTAGTTGTCCGTCTATCACCGAGGCTGGCCAAATTACGAGAGATGAGTGTATATTGCAAGAGGTGTTAAGAATAGGAAAAGTATAATAAATTTCTAAATCAATTTTTTTTTAGTGACATCTTTGGCAATCTATATTTTCTCCACTAAACAAATAAAAAGCCAAAGTTTAAAAAAATTGATGATATGAAGGTCTGGTTTGTGTGAGTCCAGAGTGGAATCCACCATGACTGATTTACTGAATTTAATTTTAAAAAAGAATTTAGAGATAAACATTATTTTGAAAACTAAAATGACTTTTCTAAACAGAATATTAATTGTTTGGTTATTTAGTCAAGTTTAATAACCATGTAACCTGAGGACTCCACGGTACTGTTGTAATTTGTCTTTTGTGGTCCATCTGTCGTCCTTCATTCCATGAATCTTAACGAGTTTCGCAGACAACATTTTTCTACTCAAGTTAAAAATTATCAGAAGTTTGAAAAAATTATAAAATATTATTAAAATGTCAAATTTGACGTGTTTAACGAACAGAAAAGCGAACAATCGAAGGCAGGTGAAAATTCAAACACGTGTAAGTTATTTCGATTTGAGAGGAAAAACAATTTTTAGTAAAAAATAAGAATTATGAAAATATAATTTTCCCAAGATCCTCAAAAAAATTTTTAAAGATTTTAAAATATTTCAGATGTATTAAATCATTTCTTTAAAAATGTTAATTTGCAAAAAAAAAGTTGAATTGTCTAGCGAAAAAGATTAATTCTGAAAAAAAATTGAGAGAAAATTAATTTTTCTACCAGGAGATATTTTTATTTTACAAAAAAATAGTAGAACTCATCTATAAACGACGACTTTTTAATAAAATAGTTGAGTCTTTAAACAAAAAAATTAATTAACAACTAGTTGCATTTTTAACCAAAAAAATATGAAATTTTCCAAAAAAAAAAAACGAATTTTCCACAAAATAGTTTAATTTTTTTATCTGAAATTATGAATTTTTAATAAAAAAGTTAATTTGAGAAAAACAAGTTGAACTTTCAATCAATTAGATAAATTTTATAACAAGAAGATTAGGTTTCTATTAAAAAAATACGAATTCCACCCAAGTAATTTTTTAAAGTTTCAAATGTTCAACCAAAAAAACGAAAAATTCTACAAAATACATAAATTTTTTACAAAATAGTTACGTTTTCAACAAAACAGATACATTTTCTACTGATGATGAATCTTCAATGAAAAAAGTAAATTTTTAACAAATTATAACTAAGTTCTGAAATTTTCAATCAACAAAAGTTGAATTCTTAACGAAAAAAGCAATAGTTGATATTTTAAATAAAAAGGATCTTAATTTTAATTTTAAAAGAGTTAAATTAATCCAAAAAAATAAATTTGCAACAAAACAGCTGAATCCTGAACTAATATAGATTAGTTTTCAATGAAACAATTGAACTTTTAACCATAAAAGATTAAATTTCTACTAAAAGAGATGAATTTTTGAACATCTTTTTAACTGACTCGAATTATTCTTAAAATTAAAAAAAATCTTTAAAAATTAAAACATTTTTCTTAAAATTTTCCAGATTTTTTTAAACTTTTATAAAAATTTTGAAATTTTTAAAAACTTTTTGAAGTTTTTTTAAAAATTAATTTTCAAAATAAAAAAGTCATGAAAAATGTTTTCATGAATCTTAATAAATGTTTTGAAATCCTGAAACCTTTCAAAAACCTTTAAACGCTTAAAAATTGTATTTTAAAATCTTCAGAAATCTAGAATTTGTGTTTAATATATTGTTAAAATCTTAAAAAAGTTCAAATTATTTTTGAAAATTTTGCAACACTTCTAAATATGTATTTTTTAAAATTATTAAAATAATTCCTTAAATCACACAGCCCCACAAAACAAGTGTTCTGTGCATCAGAGTAGACCACCATATCTATACGTTTTTGGGGTCACTGAATCTAAATCCTGTGTCTGTTTGATCTCATCAGGTCAGGGCAAAGGTTATTCGAAGAACAAATCGGAAAAAAGGTTTAAGCCGAGAAAACCATAATTATTATCCTTTTTTGGGGACGCTGAATCTGAATTTAGGATCTGTTTCACCTAATAAGGTCAGGATCAAAGTCATCTTTAGGTCGGATTGAGGTCATTTCAAGGTTAAATTTTGTTTATCAAATGGAAACGTGTTTTTGACGCGGATTCTGCAAGAGCGGGATATTTTACGTTCGGATTTGATTTATGACCCCTAGATCAAAATCAACTGTAAAGGTCACCTGAAGATTAAATCACTCTCTCAATCTTCTCAGGCTGTTATCTCGTCCGGATAACGGGGAAATGACCTGTATGAAAGTTGTTGAGGTTGTCAATCATATGGTGACCTAAGATGTAATCTACAAGGTCATTTTACTACCCTGCGGGGCAGTCCGACTTTACTGGCTTCGTTGCCTCAAAGGATTGGAAAATGGATCATTCTACACATCTTCGATGAAGGCCTTTTGTCACCATTTCCAGCATACTCTAAGAAAACAGGATTTTGAATTTCCATAAGTATCCCCACAGAATTTGAGCGTTTCGCTCGGATACTGAAGTTGGGCTCATCAGTGATGCTCCAGTACATACATCAGTCCCTTATCACCGAGATGTTCTGACAGCCAGTGTATAACAGAGATGTATCCTTTTTCCCAGAGGATTGGGAAACGCCATTCGTCTTTAGCGCGTGGATATAGGTGTCTGCTGTCTTCGTTCTCCAATGCCCCTTAAAGAAAAACCACGAAGCTAAACCATGATCGATAAAAATTTGTAATTCATAGATTTCTCAATGCGGATAATTTTTATCTTATATAAGTTAATTTGAGTGATTCGATTTTTGGATGACATCTAAAGGTCACTTAGATCCATAGGTCAAACCTAATGCGAACGTAAAATATCCCGCTTTTTTCAGAATCCACGGTCAAAAATGCGTTTCCATTTGATGAACAAAAGTTGACCTTGACATGGACTTGATCCTGATCTGATGGGAACAAACAGGCACCGGATTCAGATTCAGTGACCCGAAAAGCGTACCAGACTCGTGGTTTTTTCCGCCTAAATAGGTTTTTCCGATTTGACCTTGGAATTACCTCGATCGTGTACTGATGGGGTCAAACGGACCACGAATTAAGATTCAGTGACCCCAAAAACTTATGAGGATCGTGGCTTTCTCCGCTTAAACTATTTTCATAATTTGACCTTAGACTGACCTTGATCCTGTTACGTTGGATTCAAACAATTGACGGATTGAGATTCAGCGACCCAAAAAACATATGAGAATGATAGTCTTGTCTTCATAAAGGTTTTTTTTTATTTGACCGTGGAATGACCTTGATTCTGACCTGATAGGATCAAACAGACCTTGGATTTAGAGCCAGCGACCACAGAAACGTGTAATATTCGTGTTTTTCTTTGCCAGACGTTTTATCTGAATTAACCTTAGAATGACCTTGATCCTGTCCTGATGGGGTGAAATAGACCACGGATTCAGATTAAGCGACACAGAAAACGTATAAAAATCGCAGTTTTGTCCACTTGAACGTTTCTTTAAATTTGACCTCGAAATAGCCTTAAATCTGACCTTATAGGGTCGAACAGAGCCTGGATTCAGATTTAGCGGACCCATTAACGTATAAGAATAGTAGCTTTGTCTGTTTTAACTTTCTTTTTAATTTGACATAGAAATAGCCTTGATTCTGACCTGATGAGGTCAAGCAGATCCCAGATTCAGATTTAGCGACCCAAAAACGTATAAGAATGGTTGTTTTGTCTGTATTTACTTTTTTAAAATTTGACCTTGCAATGACCTTGATTCTGACCTGATGAGTTCAAACAGACCCTGGATTCAGATTCAGCGACCCCAAACGCGTATAAGAATAGTTGTTTTGTCTGTATTAACTTTTTATTAAATTTGAATGCGGGATGGTCTTGATTCTGACCTAGTGAGTTCAAACAGGCCCTGGATTCAGATTTAGCGACCACATAAACGTGTGAGGATGGTTGTTTTGTCTGTTTTAATTTTCTTAATTTGACCTTGAAATGGCCTTGATTTTGACCTGATGAGGTCAAGCAGATCATAGATTCAGACTTAGCGACCCAGAAACGTAAAAGAATGGTTGTTTTGTCTGTATTAACTTTTTTTTTTAAATTTGAATGCGGGATGGTCTTGATTCTGACCTGATGAGTTCAAACAGGCCCAGGATTCAGGTTCAGCGACCACATAAACGTGTTAGGATGATTGTTTTGTCTGTTTTAATTTTTTTTAATTTGACCTTGAAATGGCCTTGATTTTGACCTGATGAGGTGAAACAGTTCCCAGATTCAGCGACCCCAAAAATGTATTGGTATGGTGGTCTAGTCTGATGCGCAGAATTTCGTGGGGCTAAGTTATTGAAAATATCTTTTAAAATGAAAAAAATCGATTATATCATCTTGAAAGTTTTTAACATGACGTCACTCTAAATGTTATGTTTACTGAAGTTTTAAGGCATCCTTGTATTTTTGATTGATCTATAAATTGTAAAATGTTGTTTTTGCTGATGAGGCGAAAACGTTACATAGCCGAATTTGTATAAATTTTAATTGATAAAGAATTTAGGCAAGCAGAGGAGAAACGAAAAAGATCTTTAATTCTTCACATTCAGTGGAAAATTCAATATTTTTTTAAACTCAACTTTTTTTGGTCGAAAATTTAATTGCTTGGTTGAAAGTTAAACCAGTTTGTTCAGAATTAATTTTATTGGTTGGAGATTCAACCATTTTTTTGAAAATTCTTTTTTTTTGTTCAAAATTAATTTTTGAAACTCAAAATTTAGGTATCTCATTCTTGGTTGAAAATAATCGTTCTTAATTAAAAATTCAACCACTCGGTTGAAAATTGATGTATTTTGTTGAAAATTCGTCTGTTTTAGTAGAAAATTATTTTCTTCATTTGTTGAAAATTTAACTATTTTGTTTGAAAATTCACTTTTTTTTGTTAAAAACAATTTTTTGCACTGAAATTGTTTGGTTTTAGATGAAAACTCAACTATTGGGTTTAAAATCCACTTTTTTGTTGAGAATTCATATTTTCGAGTAGAAAATTCAACTGTTTTGTAGAAAAGTCGTCTTTTTTGCTTAAAAATGCAACGGTTTGTTCAAAATTCGTCTTTTTATGTTGAAATTTCTATTAATTCAATAAAAAAATAGAAATGTTTGGTTAAAAATTAACTTTTTGATTCAAATTTATATTTATGGCTTGGAAATTCAAATATTTTGCAGAGAATTCGTTTTTTCGTCTTGAAAATTTAACAATTTAGTTTGTTTTTTCGTTTAATTTAGTTGATGAATCTTTCTTGGTTGAAGATTAAATTCTTGTTGAAAATTCGTCCTTTTGGTTTGATAACTATTCTTTATTTAAAATTAAAATCTTTTTTGGCTGAAATAGCAACTGCTACATTTTTTGTTAAAAATAAAATTTTTTTTGGGTTAAATTCTACTGTTTTTTTATTGAAAATCAAATTTGTTTTGTTTAAAATATCATTTATTAAATTTTTCGTCAAGAATTCGTTTTTTCTATCGGAACTTTAACTACTTTGTTGGAACATGAACTTCTTTGTTTAAAATTCTTTTTTGTTTTCATAAGGATTTACAATTTTATTAAAAAAATTCACCGCGTTATTTGAAGTTTTAACTATTTGGTTGAAATTATAACTTTGTTGGTTGAATATTCTGCTATTTGGTGAAAAATGTAGCTATTTTGTAAAAATTGCACCTTTTTAGAGCAAAAAGGAAGACCTTTTTGCTTGAAAGTTTAGCTATTTGTTTTTGAATACAACTGTTTAGTTAATTATCAATTTTATTGGATTTCTTATTTAATTATTTGATTAAAAATTTCTCTTTGTATGTTGAAAATTCAACTATTTGGGTGAAAATTTGTCTTTTTGACCTTAAATTTCAACTATTTGGTAGAAAATTAATCTTTATTTGTTAAAAGTTCAAATACTTTGTTGAAAATTTATCTTCTGGTTGAATTCAACTGTAATTTGTTAAAAATAGATTTTTTTGATGAACATTAATCTTCTTGGTTGAAAATTAAACTATTTTGTTAAAAATTTTTTTTTTACTGAAAATTAAACTGTTCCATTCTTGTTCAAAAACGGAACTTTTTTAGTTAAAGTGTCATGCATTTTGTTAATGAATCGTCTTTTTGGTAAAAAATTAATTTCCTTATTTGAAAATTCATCTTTCTTATTAAAAATTAGACTATTTGGTTCAAACTCAATTTTTTGCTTAAACATTCAAACTTTCGGGTTGAAAAGTTTAACTATTTTATAGATAATTTATCTTTTTTGGTTAGAACTGCAACTGGTTGAAAAATAATCTTTTTTGGTTAAGGAGTCAACTATTTTGTGGAAAATTCGTGTTTTTTTAAACTAATTTAAGAATATAAAAGATTTTAAAGCAAAATTTCCCAATTTTGCAGGATTACACAATTTTTGAAAAAATTTGAGTAAGTTTATGAAATATTTAGAAGTTTTGAAAAGATTGAAAAATATTCTAAAGCTAAAAAATATTTTAAAAAATTTTAAACGTTGATTTGTGAAAATTGAACAGAAATGTAGAAGCTTTTAGAGATTTTGAAAGTTTTTAAGACAATAACAAAATCTTCTCAAGATTTCTGGGAAAATGATAAAAAAAAGTATCTGTAAGGTTTCAATGCATTTTTTCAATTTTTAATTTTTTTTTAAATTTTAGGAATAATTTGATTTAGTTAAAAATATATTTAGGAATTTCAGAAGGTTAAAAGAGATTAAAAATACTTAAAATTTTAAAAGGAATTGTAAAGAAAGTTTTAAAATTTCTTCCAAACTTTTTCGACATATCTGAAATCTTCAAAAAATTTTCTGAATTTCCTCAAGAAAAATTATATTTATATATCCCTAAAACAAATAAGCTTAAATAATAAATACGCATTCGTACTATTCATTTTGTATTAAAAATTAATTTTTCCTCAAATTATAATTTGGTTTAAAGTTTGTTTCTTTGTTCACTGAAAAATCTTTTTTGGTTAAAACTACAATTATATTGATAAAAATCGTAATTATTAGTTGAATCAAAGTACTTTTTAATTTCGACTGAAAATCTTTTTTGTTGAGAATTCAACTATTGCGTTGAAAATTAAATTTTCGGTTGAAACTTTTGATTGACAGATCTTAAATCATCAAAAATCTTTCTGAATCTTTCTGAGAATCATAGGAAAATTATACTCATATTATCTTAAAAAACTATTCTTTTGTAGAATAAAAATATTTTACATTTTTTTTCAAATTGTAAAAATTGTGTTCAGTGAATTTAGTAATATTTCCTAAAAGTTTTGTTATTCAAGAAAAAAAAATTTAGGGATTAATTTGACCTCTTGATCTCAATTTTATAATGAAATTGCAACTTACAGGGTGTTTATACCCACTTAAAGGAAAAAAAAAAATATATATATATATATATATATATGTGTGTGTATGTGTGCCGAAATTTCCCCCTTCCTATTTCATTGTTTCCTTTTTCCGCTTCTCCTTCCCCCTTTCCCCAACCGTTGCGTTTTTTCCTTGTCCTTTTCCCTTTCCCCTCTGCCCTTTCCCGTTTTTGTCATTACCTAATTCCCCTTG
>JAUELO010000296.1:6017322-6030266 GCA_032357855.1 Amphibolips quercusostensackenii | reverse complement strand
TTAGTTGAAAATACCAACCTACCAAAGAAATTTATTAATCAAATTTTATAAAAATTAAAGAAAAATTCATGAGGCACTCTACTAAACGCGTTAATAAATAAGTGTTAAATTTGTTTAATGCGAATATTCTGTTTTTAATCAATGATTACCCACTGTAGCAAGGTTGCCCTCAAACACTTTTAAAAACTTTTCGCAGCCGGAAACTCAGAAGTAAAAGTGGTTAGTGTGCGATGCTTTCTTCATAAAAGACATTTTTTCCCTTCGAATTTTTACAGAATTTGAGATTAAATTGACTAGGATTTCCACCGTACGTACGTCAAGCACGTACGCTGTTTCGCCGATAACGAGAATCAGACCCGCGTTTCGGATTCCGCACTATTCTACGATTCGTGCAAACCAAATACATTGAGAGAATACTCAAATACATTCTCTTGAGAAATTAAGCACAAATGAAATTCAAAGTGACATTTCCACAATTTTATAGTTTCAAAGAATATCAATTTATATAAAGAAGCATTTTTAAAATTATTGCCAAAAAGACAACTTAAGGAATATAAGAGACAAAACACGAATTTCCCTTAAAAAGCCATAAGCAGTTAACAGGTTCAGGCCGCGGACCTAAGAAAAAATAAATTGTGAAAAAAATTTCAGCTAACAAGTTGAGACCGCGGACCCTTCATTTAATTAAATAGTTAAATTTTCAACTATGAAGATGAATCCTCAACAACAAATGAAATATTTTTATTTTCAGCTGAAAGATAAATAAAATAAATTCTCAGCAAAATAGTTAAATTTCCGTCACAATCAAAAATTAATTTTTTACCAAGCACTTTTACGGTTAACAAAGTAGTTCAATATTCAACAAAAAACATGAATTTTTATCCAAAAAGATTTATTTTCTGCTAGAGAAGATAAATTTCCAACAAGATACATTCATTTGCAAACAAATAGTTCAATTTTCTTTTAAAAAAATTTTTTAAACAAAAATTAAATAGTTTAATTTTCGTTGAAAAAAATTAAGATAAAAAATGAATTTTTAACTAAGTACATACTTTAACTTCTAAACCAATAGTTGAATTTTGCTGCTAAGAAAGATAAATTTCCTGCCGAAATATAAATAGTATCATTTTCGGTTCATAAAAATTATTTTTCACAAAACCAATTAATTTTCAAGACAGGTTAGCGAGCCTTTAATAAGCAGTTCAATTTCACACTAAGAAGGTAACTTTTTAACTAAAGCACATTAATTTCCAACCAATAATAATCAATAACTATTATTTCCAACAAAAAAAAAATAATTTTCAACAAAATAGTTAAATTTTCCCCTAAAGAGATAAATTATCAACTAAAATGATGAATTTAAAAAAACGATAATTTTTAACAAAGTTGTTTAAATTCCAGCGAGCTGATAAATTTTCAACCAAACAGATAAATTTTTAAGCAAGAAGATTAATTTTCTGCTTAACAAGATTAATTTTCAACAAAATGCATACATTTTTAACCCAGTAGTAGAATTTTTAAATGAAAAAGATAAATTTTCAAACAAATATCAATAGTTTCATTTGCTCTCAAAAAAATTAATTTTTTATTAAAAAATATAATTTTCAACCCAAAAAAAGAACTTTTATCAAAGTAGTTGAATTTTCTTCTAAACAGATTATTGGTCAACCAGAATAATGGATTTGAAACAAAACAATAATTTTTAACAACTTTGTTTCAATTTCAACCAAGTGGTTAAATTTCCAACTAGAAAAAGAATTTTTTTAACAAGAAGATTAATTGAGAAAGATAGATTTTGAACTGAAATATGCATAGTTCAATTTTCGGTAAAAAAAATAATTTTTCATCGCCTTTTACAACGCCCTGATTTTTTTGGGACGACTAGACGCAGCCTATTAATAATTTAGATTGAATTTAAATTGAGTAGTTTGATTTTTAACTAAAAAGAAGAATTTTTAACCAAAAAGATTAATTTTCCACCGAAATATATGAATTTTGATACAAGTACATAAATTTTTAAACAAATAATAAAAGTTTAGCTAACAAAAGTTTTTTAAAACTAACATATAGTATAATTTTTAGTTAAAATATGAATTTTTAACCAAAATAGTGAGTTTTAAAACCAAAAAATAATTTTTTAAGAAAATAGACCTATCTTCTACTAAGGAGATGAATTCTCAACTAAAATGATGAATTTTCAATAAAAAAAAATAATTTTTAATTAGAGTAGTTCAAGTAGTTCAACTTACATCCAAGTATTCAAAATTTTCAACCAAAAAGATTAAATTTTGACTACAAAGACTAATTTTCTGCGGAAAAGGAATTTTCAACAAAATACATGAATTGGGAACCAAACAGTTGAATTTTCAACTAAGAAAAACAGATTTTCAACTAAAATATAAATAGTTTAATTTTCTGTTAAAAAATCATTTTGTAACCAAAACAAATCATTTTTCTTGAAAAAATGAATTTTTAAAATAATAGTTCAATTTTACACTCTAAGGAGATGAATTCTCAACCAAGGTGATTAATTTCCAACCAAAACAATAATTTTGTGATAAAGTGGTTTAAATTTCAACCAAGCAGTTGAATATTCAACCAACAAGATTGATTTTGAACCAAGAATATTAGTCTTCTGCTAAAAAAGACAAATTTTTAACAAAATACATGAATTATCAACCAAACGGTTGAATTTTTAGCTAATGAAGATAGGTTGTTAACCAAAATATAAATAGTTTAATTTTCTATTAAAAAATGTATTTTTAACCAAAACAATTAATTTTAAAATCACAAAAATGAATTTCTAAACAAATATTTCAATTTTCCACTAAAAAGATAAATTATTAGCTGAAATGATAAATCTTTAACCAAAAATAGACTCCATTTTTAACAAAGTGGTTTAACTTTCAACGAATAAATATGAATTCTAAAAAGATGTAATAGTTCAGAATTAAGGGTAAAAGTGTTTTTATTCTTAATAAAAAATAGTCGATCTTAACCAATAGAGATAAATTTTTAACAAAATATTTGAATTTTCAACTTAAATAGATTAATTTTTAACCAAACAGTTGCATTTTGAACCAAAAAAGATAGAATTTCTACTACAAGAGATAACATTTTTAGACCAAAAAGACGTTGTTTTTTTTGGTTTTTTTATAGTTCTGAGTTTTTAGGTAGAAAAAATTAATTTTCTGCAAACCTGTGGACCAGAAAGGATGTATTTTTAACAAAATTGTTGAATTTTCAATAAAATAATAAAATTTTTTTCTAGATTAAGTTGTTCACCAATTAATTAAATTTTCAACCAAAATCGATGAATTCTCGACCAAGAATATAATAGAATCCTCCCTATCGAGTTTTAACGCATTTAATTGATTTAAAAAACCGAATTTTTTTTAGAACTATTACCTGCCCTCATCTTACCTCCTCTATTTTCCTACCATTTATTTTCCATTACCCTCCTAATTTCTGCTTACTTCCCCCACAACAACCATTTTCCTTTACTTTCACTAGTTACTCTTCTCTCACTTTTCCAACTTCCTTTCCTTCAGTCCCTTTTACCCCTTTCATGCATTCCTCCTCATGTTTCTTTACTTTCCAGCCCCTAAATTTCCGATCAATTCCACTACAACCCTTGTTTTATATTAATCCCCCTAACCACCCTTATTCCCTCATTTCTCTTAAATTCCTTTAGTTATCCTTCCCTTCATTCCCCTACTGCGCCTGCCCTTACTTCTTCTACTTTCCCTTCTTTCTTATATTCTAATCTCACTTCCCCTGCTATCATTCCTCTTACTTCTTCTGTCCGCACTCCCACTCACTTTCTCCATCTTGAATTCCGCTACTTCTCCGACTTTTGTTTCCGCTACTTCCTCGCCCCTTACTTCTTATACTTTAACTTTCTAAATCATGCTTTATCTACTTTCATTTTCCCCCTTTTCATTTACCCTACACTCTTCCTCACATTTCTCCTACTTCCCCTCCCCTTATATTCTCATCACTTTCTATACTTTGCTTAATATTCTCTGCTCCCTTATTTCCCCTCACTTTCTCTCATTATTTTCACTTCAATAATCCTAGTTTCTCCACCCTCAATTCTTTTACTTCCCCAACCCTCATCAACCCTTAATTTCTCTTTACTCTCCCCTCTCTTGCCCTAGCTTCTCTACTTTCATTTTTCTAACTTTTCTGCTCCTCATTTCCCCTACTTCATGTCCTTGCACATTTTCTTACTTGCCATTGCTTCATGTCACCTACTTATCCGCCTCTCATTTTCCATACTTCCTCGCCCCTCGCTTTCCATAGTTTTCCTACCATCATTTCTCCTACTTTCCTAACCCTCATTTCCCCTTATGCCTCTGCTCGCACTTCTCTCCGCTATCTCTCCTTTTATTTCTACTACTTCTCCGCCTTTTGTTCCTCCTACTTTCTTACGTCTTATTGTTCATACTTTCCCAACCCTTAATTCCCATACTTTATCCCTTAACTCCCCTCTCTTCTCCGTCTTTCATTTTTCATACACCCCTCCTCTCATTTCTCATAATTACCTTCCCCGTATATATCCATTACTTTCCCTTTTTCTCATACTTTCTATATTTATTCTTCCCCATTCCCTCTAGTTCCCCTACCCACATTTCTTCTACTTCCCCAACCCTTGCTACCTCTCACTTCCCCTTGCTTTATTTCCTCTACTTCTCCGCCTCTTATTTTTCATAATTCCTCTTCCCTCTCCCTCCTGTCCAACCGCTCACCCCAACTCCTCTTCCATAATTTCTCCATCCTTTCCTCTACTTCCCCTTCCCTAGTATCCCACACTTTTCCTTCTTGAAAGAAAGTACGACGGGCGTGTGGAGGACACTCGAACGAATGTATGAATGTTTTTAATCGGGGCTACAAAACTCTAAAAATAAATAGTTTTTAAAAATTTGTATTTGTATTGATGACGCTAATGCACAAAATCTTGACTTCTTAATATAAGTGACTTTCTGAGGCCTAGCGTATTAGACATTTTTTTCATTAATTTATTTAATTGCAAAACCATCTTACTCTTCTAAACGAAGATTTACTTTATGATTAAAAAGGTTCCAGTACGTGTCTTGGAACAGTAGTTCCCAAATGCCTAGTTTCTTCGGAAAGTTCTGATTAGATTTCGAGAGCTAAAAAATTCAGTCAACCTCCCGTCACTGAGGTAAGAAGCAAGAAAATTGTCGCGTCTAAAGTTCGCCCATAAGAAATTCGCTGGCGCCGCTCCTTCAAAAGCAGAGCAGAGTTTAATGATTCAAGGAGATCGATTTTAGCCACAGGGGAATAAAGGATTGCTGAACCTAGTTCATCTGCCGAAGATTAGGTATTTTTACCTGCTACTCGTTTTGAAACAATTTGGTTTATTTTCAGAAAGTGCAACCAAAACCACAATTTATTCATATTTTCCGTAATTTTCAAAATGAAATTTTTTTTACGAAGTTAATCTAGTCAATGTTCTATTTGTGAAGAATATAAAAAAGTGACGTTAATTTAATGATTAAATGAGAAGGCTACAAAATGCTTGATACCAATCTTAAATGTTCTTCTTTAATAATTCATGCAATAAGAATCTTAAATTGATGTTACTTTTTCTTGTATTCTGCAAAAAGAGACCATTGGATAGATTCACTCAGCACATGTTTTTACATTATTATCAGAGAAGGTATTAGATTTGCGAAAATTTTATTTTCTCGTTTTGTCAAATGTCCACGTTTTGAGACCTCCTGCACCCAAAAAACAGGTTTTCGTGAATGGGTCTGTGTGTGTGTCTGTGTCTGTGAATTTTCAGTTTGTAGCACGATAACTTTTGAAAAAAACAGGCAGATTTGATGAGCGTTTGGTATACTTTTCAAGTGTCTTAAATTAAACGTTGAGTTTGTTAGCTAACCTTTTTGGATAAAAATTCAAAAAGTTAGAGCGTTTTCAAAAAAATTTTAATCACTTTGCTTTAAGATCTAAAAATTCCATGAACAGTTATCAGTAGTACTACAAAAGGTGAACAATTCAACCCAATAATATTGTTAATACAGAAAAAAAAATTACCGGAGTATCAGCATTTACAAAATTACAAAAAATAGACGAAAATGAATATTCTAAGCCAAACAACGCACGATATGAAAAAACGTCAAGATAAGAAAAACATTGCATTTTTCACACCCTGAAAGATGATACGACAACTTTTAAAATTCTTGTGAAAAATCAAAAATTCAAATTTTGACCGCACAAAAAATAATTGAAAATAAAAAGATTCATTTTGCGGTCAAGCTATACAAAATACAAGAAAAGATTATCGACAAAAATTGTGTATTAAAAAAAGATGTACACATTTTTTACAATTTACTTTTTGATAGAATGCGTAGTTTTTGTTTTATTCGTAAGAAACAGCATGTAAAATAAAAAAAATTAAATTTTTAGACGAACAACATATGCTACGAAAAATACAAAAAGAATTTGTTTATCCGAAAAAGAGCTACAAATTTGTTGTTAATTATTTTTTGGTAGAACGCGTTGTCTTTTTCTGATCGTAAAAAATAACATTTATAATGAAAAAATTAAATTTTTGAAAAAATAATGCAAGATAAAAAGAAACTGAATCAAAAAAAAGTTTGCGTTTAAGAAAGATCTACAAATTTGTTAGCGATCACTTTTGATAGAGCGCGTGGTTTTTTTTTGGTTAAGGATTAACCTATCTTCTTAAAAATTCATCTCTTTTCGTGGAATTTAGCTGTTTTTAGATGAATATTAAAATATTTTTTGTTTTCGAAATATCAACTATTATATTTTATTTGAGAATTTATCTTGTTTAGTTGAAACTTCAAATACTTAGTAGGAAGTGAAACTACACTTTGTTGAAAATTAATTCTTCTTGGTTAATAATTCATCATTTTAATTGAAAATTCTCTTTTTTAATTTAGCTATTTTGTTTAATTTTTTTTTGGTGAAATTCAATTTTTTTAACTAAAAATGTAATTATTTCATGTTTGGTTGAAAATTTATCTTCTTCAGTTTAAACTTCAATTATTTGGTTCAAAATCCCTCTATTTTGTTGAAAATTAAACTTTTTTGGTATAATGTTAATATTGATGGTTCGAAATTAATTATCTTGGATAAAAATTTAACTCACAGGTTAAAAATTTTACTTTAAATTGAAAATCTTTGTTTGATAATGAAAAAATTTATTTTAAAAATGAATCTTTTTTTGGTAGAAATTAACCTTCTTGTTTGAGAATTTATCTTTCTGGTTACAAATTTATCTTTTTGATGGAAAATTAGTTTTTTGGTAGAAATATAATACTTTTCCACTTATGAAAATAACCTACACTATTCAATTTTTCATCAAAAATTTATTTATTTTTTAGTAGGAATACAATTTTTTGGTTAAAAATTTATCTGTTTGGCTAAAAATAAAACCATTTTGTTCAAAATATATTTTTTTAGTTAAAAAATAAAATTTTTACTTAAAACTTAACTATTCGTTATTTGATTCAAAATTTATCTTCTTGAGTTGAAAATTCGACTATTTGGTTTGTAAATTTCTATATTTTTATGAAAATACTATTCCGTTGGAAATTATTTTATCTGCTTAAAGATTTATTTTTTACTGAAAATTCAACTCTTCTATTTTTGGTCGAAAATTAATTTCTTCATTTGTACTGTCAGTTCAAACAGTTCTTTAAAAATTTAAATATTTGTTTGCAAATTCATGTATTTCGTTAGAAATTACTCCTTATTGATAAAAGATATTTTTTTTTTATTTAAAATTCATCTTGTTTATTCAAATTTTTTTTTCTTTAATTGAAAATAATTTTTTTTTAAATTAAAAATCAACTTATTCAACTAAAATTATGTTTTAGTGGAAAATTCAAATATTTTGTAAAATACGTCTTTTTTGACAGAAAAGTATTCTTATTAGTTAAAACTTCATCTTTTTTCGATAAATATTTCTTTGTTTGGCTAGATATTGAGCTATTTTGCTGAAAATTCTATTTTTTTAGTGAAAATTCATAGTTTGGAGTAGAAAATCCATGCTTTTTGTTGACAGTTTATCTTTTTTGGTAGACATTAAGTCTTGTTCGTTGCAAATTCGTCTAAATAAAAAATGATTTTTTACTGAAAATTCAACTATTAAATTTTTGATTAAAAATCCATTTCATTGTTTGATTATGTAACTATTTTGTTAAAAGTTCGTTTTTTTTTGTTGAGAATTGATTTTCTAAACTGAAAATAGGCCTATTCTATTTTTAGTTTGAAATGAATTTTAAGTTGAAAATTCATGTGCTTGCTAAAAAATGTGTATTTTTTTAAGTAGAAAACTGTGTTTAGTTGAAAATACATGTATTTAGTTAATAGTTCATTTCTTTAGTAAAAATTAAACTGTTTTGTTGACAAACACTTTCAATTTATTTTTCAAATTGAAAATTGACCTATTCTATTTTGGTTAAATATTTAACTATTTTGTTGGAAATTTGTTTTTCTTTTGTTGAAAATAAATTTTTGTAATGAATGTTTAATCGCTGACCGGTTAAGCGCGGAAAAATCTCCGAACTTTTTTTTATCATAATTTCAATTAGTGAGTTTCATTTCAACGTTTTGAAACGCACTCGAATAAAATTAATCTTCTGACGAATAAGTGTTTTGTGTGAAACAGTTGACTACTTTATTCATACGTCAATAATTAGCGGATCGATGTCAGTCAATAAAAATTATTCGTTAGCGGGTATAAATTTTTGTGAAAAACAGCCTTTAACTTTTTCTGTGATACTTAAAAATGTTTTCATCATTTAACAACAAAATTTTTTGCATAATATTTTGTATATTACTTTTTTTATTTGAAAAAATCAGGATATCTGTTTAAATATTTCGATCGGAATAACTAATCGAATTCGATTAAGTCTTTTGCTCGATGGAAATCTCAAAGATGTTTTAAATCCACTTCAAGATAAAAATTATTTTGCTCCTTTACTCTCTTATAAATGCACGGAGCAGATAATTATGTCAACGATTTTTATACAAGATTTACCTCTCATGATTAATTTATTACTGTCTAATGCATTTTTGATGTCCTTACCATTGGAGTCGATATATCTGAGAAACAAATCGAAAAAGTTTCATTTATTCCATTCATTTTCAGTACTGAGATAAGCTAGGTCAAAGTCGCCTTTTTGACAAATCTGCCTATCTTCAATAATAAAAATGATTTATTTTTCTTCCGTTTCCAAGCTGTATATAATGTTATTATTTTGCGTCCTGAGTGAATTTTGAATTTTGTTTCCTTGTACACTCCGAAATGGTAAGTTCCACAAGATACAAAATCTGTTCTACAGGCCCAATGTAATTGTTAGATAAAAAATACTGTAATGAGAGTTTTATCGATGTATCATATCTTCGTATATTGACGTAACTTTATTGCATCACTTATCAATCAGTTGACACTGATAGGTACTTGCAAGGGTGAAACGTTTCTCTTCTCTCTTTTCTTGTGTAAACTGCATGTTTTTCTATTCGCTAAAACATATATTAGATGCTTTTATCCAGTCTCAGAGGCAAAATTTTGCATCATCGTACTCAGCTTTACTAAAGTTTATTGAAAAATTTACAATAAGCTTTATGATTTTATTAAACATTCGTAAACTGTACATTATTTCTAGTATTTTTGTTTGCGTTTTGATAATTATGGGTATGAGATATTATTTCTCAAGTAGCCAAACTTTTTAAGACGTGTCTCTCTATGACTTTCATATTTTCTAATTTTATTTGCCTATTTAATAGTACGTATTTTACCCCTAAATTAATTTTTGTTAGCATTTACTTTTATCCCTAAGGACCATTCGCGTATTTTTAAACTTTCATAACTTTAGAGACGTAGGGATTTGAAAAAAGTGGTGTCTAAAAACTCAAAATCTCACAACTCATTGAATTATGAAAATCTTGTAAAACCAGCTCAACTATAAACTTTACTTGTACAATATTACAGTTCATTTAGTTGGATCAAAATCACTGTAACCTCGTGCTTTCATGCTTTCCTGTATTGACCTTGCATGAAAATGCGGAAAAACTTAAACTTGCAAATATTTTGAGAAATACTTGAAAAATTCAGTTAACACATAATTTCCACTGCAAATCGGCACGTCACAACATTATTATTAAACTCTCTTTTCCACTAAGTGTAACTTCCTGCTTGTATCACAAAAATACTACCACGTTTTTTTATCCACCTTAATCAATACAAGTACCTGAACTAATTGTTAGTATCTCAGAAAAATCAAGGTTTGCTACCAGATAAGGTGATCATAAAATATTGTCTTGAACTCTTTGTACCTATAGTTATCTTCATCACCTACTCTATCTAGCAATATAAGCTCAGATTTTATTACACTTAAACAGTAGATGATACCACGATGTTGAAGTTAATATTCCTGTGTATAACTCTCATTACACTTCCATGCCCACTTCGCGGTTGCGTTAGCCCTGACGAAATCAACAATGATTGGTGGAAGGATGCAATAATCTATCAAGTTTACCCTCGTAGTTTAAAAGATAGTAATGGAGATGGCATTGGAGACCTAAATGGAATAACCAGCAAGTTGACTCACATAAAGGACATTGGAGCAGACGCTCTCTGGCTGTCGCCAATTTACTCTAGCCCTCAAGTAGATTTTGGCTATGATATTTCCAACTTTACAGACGTGGATCCCCAATATGGTACTTTATCCGATTTCACAAACCTCGTAAGACGAGCAAAACTTCTAGGCTTGAAAGTTCTTCTAGATTTTGTGCCAAATCATAGCTCTGATGAACATCCATGGTTCAAGAAAAGTATTCAAAAGATCAAACCTTACGATGAATTTTACGTCTGGAATGATGGCATAACAGTAAACGGAGTCAGGAAACCTCCTAACAACTGGTTGAGTGTTTTTAAAGGATCAGCATGGGAGTGGAATGAAGAAAGAGGTCAGTATTATTATCATCAGTTTGCACCTGGTCAACCAGATTTAAACTACCGTAATAAAGATCTGGTGCAAGCTATGAAAGATGTCCTGACATTCTGGATGGATAGAGGAGTAGAAGGATTTCGTGTGGATGCAATTCTCCATTTGTTCGAGGATGAACAATTACGCGATGAACCAAAAAGCAACAATACTAATGTTGCAGAGGATGAGTACCTTTATCTAAGTCATATTTATACTAAAGATCAGGAAGAGATCTACGATGTCGCCAAAGATTGGAGAGCCCTTTTGGATGATCATGCAAAAAAGTATAATGAAGATGCTAAACTATTAATAGTCGAAACAGCTGGGACCCCATCTACCATAAAAAAGTACTTTGAAGTTTGTGTTAGTTAATGATCTGGGTGCATCATCGACAGCTGTCGATTTCAAAAAATTGATTGATAACTGGCTCAATAATGTTCCGAAAACTAACGTGTCTAATTGGGTCACAGATAATCATGATAATCATCGCTCGGGGTCGAGATTTGGTGTTAAGAAATCAGATATGTTGGCTATGTTGGCTATGACTCTTCCCGGCATCACAGTTGTCTATTATGGGGACGAAATAGGTATGCTTGATAGAAATATGACTTGGGAGGAAACTGTGGATGTAGCTGGCTGCAATTTAGGTCCAGACAAGTATCATCTTGCATCAAGGGATCCAGAAAGGACTCCTTTCCAGTGGGATGATACGACGAGTGCTGGATTTTCGACCAGTAAAAATACTTGGCTTCCTGTTCACGAGAATTACAAGACTTTGAATTTAGTAGCACAAAAAATTGCGCCGGTTTCGCATTATAAAGTTTTTAAATCGATGACAAAGATAAAGAAGAAGCTTCCTGTTTTAAAGAAAGGATCAGTCAAAGTTTCGCTCATCACTAAGGAAGTCTTGGCAGTTGTGCGAAGACTGGAAGGTTCCCCGCCATTAGCGCTGTTAATTAATATGGGAGCTGATGATACAGTTGTAGATGCCAATACTTGGTTGAACATTCCTAAGGAACTTATTGTTTATACTGCGAGTGTTGATTCAAATATTACGAAAGGTAGTAAAGTTGATACTAGTGCATTAAAGCTGCCCGGTTCTGCATCTATTATCTTGGCATCCGAGTCGCAGGTTTCTGGTTTGCTCAGTGATATGTGATCCTATTTAGTCTTTTCATGTTTACTGTAAATTGTATTTATATTTTCAGCTATTTTGTGAAGTTGTGATATTTTTGGTAATTAAATGAATATATGTTATCTTTTCACTGAAAAAATAGTTGATTGGGACAATTTAGAAAGTAGTAGGCTATCTACTTTAGCTTGTGATATATGCCGCAGTTACTTCAGTGGTTGTGGCTACAACTTTTATTTCTATAAATGGTTGCCCTCACTGCTTTTCTTGTTGCACAACAACTTTAAATAGTAAATAACCATTTTCAGGTAGCTGTTCCCACTACTTCAGGTATTAAATCTCACAATTAAAATTATTATAGCTTTTACTCCTGAAAGGACATACACATCACTTAACAAAAATTATCTCTTTGCAGTGAGAGTATAAAAACTTAATGAATTCTTGTTGAATTTATGAAATTAAACAAAATTCGGTAAGAAATATGTTAGTTCAGCGATATACGGAATTCTGTAGATTTAACCTAAGTAATCTGATCTCGTTCTGTACATGAAGCGTGTAAGCTCACATGAAAATCAAACAAAAAAAATTATTGTTAAGCGATTGAAGAGTGCATAGTGATTTTTTACTCGGATTCCATACACATTTACTATAAATTTAGTCTAACCATTTTTACCTGGACATTTTATCGATATAACGTTGTTGTATTCTTTAGATGATATCCTAAAAGCGAATAAACTATTTTTCACTTTCCTTGGACTATTTAAAAGTAATCTTCTAATCTTTAAGTTTCCAGCAGACCCTAAACTTCCAGTGCATAT
>JAUELO010000296.1:5935522-5949410 GCA_032357855.1 Amphibolips quercusostensackenii | reverse complement strand
AATGATAATAAATTTTAATTATTCAATTAATTATTATATTATATTACAATTATTATTAATTACTTAATAAAATGATAATGTATATTTAAGAGTAATTATCAATTTAAGATGAACCACTCAAAAGCACCAGTTAGATGGATGACAGTTCATGTGTCATTAACGAGAGTGTGTACGCAAAAAAACTGAGTCCGTGTAACTTTAAATTTTCAGGAGTTTGTGAATGTAAATAGTGCGTCTTCATACCGCAACTACGCGGTGAGATATTAAATCTTGCAAAATATATTTTTTTTATAGTACACATTGAAATATTTTCACTCTTCTAGAATATTTTAAATTGTGTAGAATTCAAAAGAATTCACTTGTGCATCTTTACATTCTTTTCAAGTATTTTTTTTTATTCTTTGAAAACCTTTACAATACACCATAAATTTTTTTTTAATTTCTTTAAATCTTCCGTATGCTCTAAATTCTTCTGAGATCTTTTGGATTCTCTAAATTCTTCTGCATGTGCTGAATTCTTCTGGATGTCTCAATCCTTTCAAATTCCGTGAAATTTTTTAAATTGTCTAAATTCTTTCGTATTCTAATAATTTTTTTTAAACTTTAGAAATTTTTTTGAATTCTAAGAATTTTTTTTAACTCTGTGAATTCTTTAGCACTCTGGGAATTCTTCCTAATTCTCTAAATTCTTTTTCATTTCCTGAATACGCCTAATTTTTCCGAATCTGATGAATTCTTTTAATTTCTTTAAATTCGCTTTATTCTTGTGAATTCTCCTCTATTCTTTAATTTTCTCCTGATTCGTCTTAATTCTTTTAATTCTTTTGATTTCTTCTGAATTCTTTTAATTTTTCTCAATTATCCTATTTTTTTTAATTCTATGACTTCTTCTGAATTCTCTAAATTCTTCGCAATTCTCTAAATTATTTTGAATTTACTGAATTTATCTGAATTCTCTGACTTTTTTAAATGATTTGAAATGCACGATGAATTAAATTAACTCTCATAAAATATTCTTAATTCTGTAGAATTCAAAAGAATTCTACTGAAATTTTGTAAGTTTTTTTTTATTTTCTTGAAATCTTTACAATACAGCAAGATTTGTTTTTAATTTCTCCAAATCTTTTGCATTCTCTGAGCTCTCCTGGATTATTTTGAATTCTTTGATATCTTCTGAATTGTCTGAATTTTTTTCAATTCTCTAAAATCTTTTAAATTATTTTACTTCTTTTGTATCCTTTTTATTCTTTAAAATATTCTCTAAATCCTTTTGAATTCTGCTATTTCTTTTATAGTCTGTAAATTCTTTAAAATTTTTTGAATAATTTACAATTTTTCTGATCTCTATCAACTGTTATAAATTTCTTAACTTCTTTTAATACCACTGAATTCTTTTTTTTATTATCTTTAAATTACTAGAATACATTTGAAGTTACTTTGAACTCCTTTAGTTGTTTTAAATTTTTTGAATTCTCTTGACATCCTTAGAATACGCGTTGATTTATTTTGATTTTCTTTTGAATTTTATTGAATTTAAAGACATTCTTATAATTCACTTGTATTTCTTTGTATTATTCTAAAGTTTTTTTCTTAATTCTCTTAAAATCTTTTTCAGTTTATTTTTGTATTCTAAAGATTTTAAAAGAATTTAGAATGTAGAAAAGATATGAAGGAGTTCAATGTAACTTAATACGTATTATAATGATTTCGAAATGATTTCAAAACATTTAAAGAATTCAGTGGGCTCGTGAAAATTAAAAAAAATTCACAACAGTTTAGAGAGTTCAGAAAAAGTCAAAATGATTCACAGTGCATTGTGAAGATTTTACCAAAATTGAAAAAATCTTATTAATTTTTGTAGAATTCGTTTATATATTTGACAGAATTCAAAATATTCGCAGAAAGTTGAAATAATTCAACGTGTATTCTGAAGATGTAAAGAGAAATAAAAAACTCAAAAGATAAAAAAGAGTTCACACAAAACTTGTGTATTTACATGATTGAAAAATAATTAAAAAAACATTTTTAAAAAATTCAGTGACGTGAAAATTCAACGAAATTCAGAACGGCTTGAAGAGTTCAGAAAATTTCAAAACAATTCGAAGAATGTTGAAAGAATTAAAATAATTTGAAGGGCTTCAGATAAGACAAAAGAATGTAACGAATTGCAGAAGTATTAGGAGAATTTAAAAGAATTTAAAGAATTTGAGAGAATTCAGAGAATTTAGAAAATTCTAAGAATACGAAATAATTCAAAGAATTTAAAAGAATTTCAAAAATACGAAATAATACAGAGAATTTAGAAAATTCATAAAAATTCTAAGAACACAGAATAATTCAGATGATTTAGGAGAATTTACAGAATTTGAAAAGAATTAAGATGATTCAAAAGACTTTAAATAATTTAAAAGAATCCAAAAAATTTAATAGGATTTGAAGCATTTGGAAGAATTCAGAGAATTTCGAACAATTGAGAGATTTTAGAAAAATTAAAAAAATTCACGAGATTTTATAGAATTTAAAACAATTCAGATAATATAGAATATATAAGAAATTCAGAATAGTTAGGAGGAGTTCAAAGAATACAAATGTGTGGAGAAATTTTAAACAATTCATGGTATATTGCAAATACTTAAAAGAATCGATAAAAAATTAATTTCAGTAGTATTCGTTTTAATTATACGGAATTAAAAATATTTTAAGGAAGTTAAAATAACTAATTTACCGTGTATTCTAAAGATTTTAAGAGAATTTTTAAAATTTTAAAGATATGGTAAAGTTCAAATTACTCAATGTGTATTCTAGTAATTACAAGATAATTAAAAAAAGAATTTTTTTCAATCCGTGACGACGTGATTATTCAATAAATTTAGTACAGATTAAAGAAATCAGAAAATTTCAAAAGAATTCAGAGAATTTAGAAGAATTGAGAAAACTCAGAGAATTTGGAATAATTAGAAAAATTCTGAGGATTCAGAAGAATTTAAAGAATTTAGGAGAATGCAGTGGATTTAAAAGAATTAAAAAAACTCAGCAGACTTTAAAAGAATTTAGAGAATTCAGAAGAATTCAGGAAATTCAGAACAATTAAGACAATAAAGAAGAATTCACAGAAAACAAAAGAATTTACAGAGTGCAAAGGAATTTACAAAGTTTAAAAGAATTCACGGAATTCAAAAGAATTGAGACAATTTCAGAAGAATTAAGAGAATACGAAAGAATTCAGAAAATTCTAACGATTCAAGATATTTTTAGAAAGTTCAAGTAATTACTTAACTGTGTATTATAAAGATTTTAAGAGAATTATAAAAATTCCAAAAATATGATAGAGCTCAAAATCAGTTAATGTGTATTCTAGTGATTTTAAGATAATCAAAACAAACAAAAAAATTTTTGATCAGTGAAGTGAGAATTCAGCAAATTTATTGCAACTTTAAATGTTCACAAAATTTTAAAAGAATTCACAGTAAACAGAATAATTAAGAAAATTCAGAGAATATGGAAAAATAAAGAAAGTTCTAGAAATTCAGAAGAATTAAAAAAATTCTAAAAATTTAGAAGAATTTAGAGAATTCAAAAGAATTCAAAGGATTGAAAAAAATTTAGAAAATTCGGAAAATTCAGAAGAATTCAGAAAATTAAGAACAATTCAGGAATTTACAGAGTACAAAAGAATTTACAGAATTCAAAAGAATTTAAAGAATTTCAAAATACTGAAAAGAATACAAAAGAATTCAGAAAATTCTGATGATTTCAGACAATTTGAGAATTCAAATTATTTCAGGGAATTCAGAAGAATTTAGAGACTTAAGAAGAATTCAGTAAAATCAGAAATAACTAACTGAATTCAGAATAATCAAAAATAATTTAGAATAATTTAGAGAATTACGAAGAATTTAAAGAATTGAAAAAAATTCAGAGAATTTAGAACAATTCAGAAAAATCAGAAGAATTCAGGATAATTCCGAGAAGTGTGAAGAATTAAAAGAATTCAGAAGAATTTAGAAAATTCAGAGAAATTTACGAAGTGAAAAAAAACTCACAGAGTTAAAAAGAATTAACAGAATTTAAGTGGATTCAGAGAATTTTTAAAGAATTATGAGAATACAAAAAAGTCAAAGAATTTAAAAGATTTTAAAAAATTCAAGAGAATCCAGGCAATTCAGAATATATCAGAAGATTTAGAATAATTAATGAGACTTTAGAGAATACAAAAGATTTAAAGAAATTTAAAACATGTTATGGTGTATTGTTAATATTTTGAAAAAATAACAAAAACCTGCAACAACTTCAGTAGAAGTCGTTTGAATTGTACGAAATTAAAAATATGTTAAGGAAGTTAAAATAATTATTTCACTGTGTATTCTAAATATTTAGAGATCATTTTAAAAATTCTAAAAATATTAAAAAGTTTTAACTAACTCAATGTGCATTTTAATTATTTTAAGACAATTTACATTTTTTAAATAAGTAATGTCAGAATTCAACAAATTCAGTACAGTTTGAAAATTTCAGAAAATTTTAAAAGAATTCAAGGAATTTAAAAAAAAATAGAAAATCTATAGAATTTAGAAGAATTCAGAAAATTTAGAAGAATCCTAAGAATTCAGAAGCATTCAGAAGAAGTCTAAGAATTTAGAAGAATTCTAAAAATATAAAAGAATTCTAAGAAACTGACAGAATGCTAAGAATTCAGAAGAATTCTAAGAATTTACAGGAATTCGAAAGAATTTAGATGATTTAAAAGATTTCAGACAATTTATAAGGATTCAGAAAATTTAGAAGAATTCAAAAAACCCAAGCGATCTCAGAAGAAGTATACAAAAGACTTGAAGAAACTCAAAATAATTCATGGTGCATGGTAAAGATTTAAAGAGATTTAAACAAACTTAAAAATAATTCAAAGAAGTACAAGTAAATTGTAGGAATTCTTTCGAATCCTACAGATTTTTAAATGTTTAAAGGAAGTAAAAGATATTTTCTAAGATTAAAATATCTCGTCGCATAGTTCCGATGTGCAACCTCCTGCAAATTTCAAATTACACGATGTCAGCTTTTTACGCGTACACTCTCGTCAATGACACATGAACTATCATCCTTCTATCGCCTGCTCCTGATTGGTTAATCTTTAATTGTTAATTGCTAAGGAATTAATAACTTTACAACAAATTCTTATGATTTTTTTTGTTCAATTTTTTCCGAAGAATTCAAAATTATGAAAATGTACTTAGAGTATTGGGACACCCTATTGACGTTAGACTTGTCCTTCTGAGATATTCACATTTTATTAGGAACTTATAAGCAAGAAAAAACTAGGCTAATAAACTCGATAAAACTGATCTTACAATTAGTGATATACACTGTTGTCAGAAATTATCTACACGGCTACACTAAGAAAAAGCACTGTTAGATGAAAAGCGCCGGTGCTATTGAATTCCGCTTTACTAATACTTTTGAATCAACAAAGTGACTTTTAAATTTATAGAGGAAATAACTTCTGCCAAATAAATATACTTTTAATTTAATAGTATCTGGTGTCGATACAATGAATAGCGCTTTCAAATACGGGCAAAAGCGTATACATTTAAATTTACAGCATCTGTAATACAAACGAAGAAAACTAAATGTTGAGTCATCTGTATAGTCTATTATCCGATTAAAATATTCATTCTTTCAAAAGTACATTTTTCATATTAAGAAAAATCTTGTCGTGTGATAAAATGCTTTTAAGAATTAAAAAAAACATTTTTGTTAAATATTTCTTTAATTTAAAATATTTTTAAATACGTTTATAAATCATATCTATTATTCTCATATGTAGATATTTTAATAAACTGTGTTTCTCCTCAGTTATTAGTAATACCTATTTTTTCAAATTAGGATCAACAATTAGGTTAATTTAGAGTAATGTATGAAGTATATTTTAAAATTTATTATAAATAAAAACACGAGTAAACGGAGGAGTCTTGTCAGAGGTTATAAAAAGGTGTAATATTTTCAGATATAACTTCTAAAAAACAAATTTATTTTACATGTAAAATGATGTTTCCCTTCTCTCCATCTAAAATTTTTGGTAATAGATTTTTGCAGTATGCCATAGAGTTAAACTTTATTACTATTGCAACCATTGCATCACACTTTAGAAATTAAAGCATAATGCTATCGATTTATAGGACATATCGATTGCGCTTAATTTCACGTGTAGTTAACATTTTAATATTTTACCGTAAAGTCTATGACATCTTCAGTTGCGGCTTTTAATTTTTTAAATAAATTAATAATACTTTATTTTAAGTAAAAAAGAAGTTGCATTTAAACGAGGGCGAAAGTATCGTTTGATGCTTTAAAGCAATATTTCAATGATTCAAGAGCATTTTTATCAGTGTAGCGTAAGCTGCATTCATGACTTTGAAACACGATCACTTGGTCGAGAATATAGCTGGACATTCAACTCGTGTTATCTTATCTTTAATTCAAGCAAGAAATAATTGAACAGGTCTGCCCACTGTGCAGCTCGAAGCGATACGTTCCTCAGTATCTTTCTTTTAAAATGACCGCGAGGAACCCAGGTATAACAAGCAACTGCTAAAAACTGACTTTAGCGAAAGCTACAATTTTTTTGTTTTAATAACAAATACATTATTCATTTGATTTGATCTTACAAGTGACCTACTGTTTTAGAATTTTACAAAATTAATGACACAGGTCTTAAAACAACTGTACAGAAATAATTTATAATATGCAGATATTATTTAAATTCATTGTTTTTTGCATTTGCACGAGGATAATTAATATAAGATTACAAATTACTTAGAGTATTTTCTCTTTTTTAATTATTTAAACAATTTTTACAGACTACACAGTTTGACAATGTCTGAATGGATAGGCTCAATTTGCAGAATAAAATTAAAGTTTATATTTAATGACTTTTTCCTGTAATATGTCGTAATTTTATGAAAGCATGTATTTATTCACAAAATTTTTATTAACAAATGTCAATTTTCAGTATTCTTTTGTGAATATACTTAACTTTTTTGTACGAAATATACTAAAAATGTCTTGATAGTGATTTTTTTCTTTAATATTTTTCGAGTTAATAGGAACTGTAAATTATTCAAACAGTTTCTATAAACAAATATTTCTATTTTTTAAATTGAAATTCTCTTTTTTAACAAACAAAGATGCATTTCCAGGTACGAAATTAAACCTTATTAACTTCTCAGTAATGATTAATTTGGAATAATTACTTCCGTAAAAAACATATGTATAGCTTTTTAAATAAGTTTTCCGATAAAAATTGTGTGTTGCCTAAAATTGCTTAATTTTATATAAATTTTCAACCTATAAAGGCTAGATCTATGCAATGTCTCATGTGAAAATTCATAACATTTATTTAAAGAAAACTGTTTATTTCATATTTTTTTACCAGTCGCAGAATATCATAAGAGATATTGCCTGTAAATTTTATGAAATAAAATTCTAAGAATTAGCTAAATTACGACGAGTTAAAGTAAAAAGACGAACAATTTTTTTATAAGAAATGGATTTTTCGGGTTTTCTTCAAAAGCCTCAAAAGCTGCAATTTTCTTGTCTAGAGAAAAATAAAAAACAATTGAATACATAGTGTATATACATATAAGCTTTACGAAATGTTAAACTTTTTTGTATAAGATTGTTCCTAAATATAGTCAAAATATGGAACCTGCTTATAGTATTTGATAATTGGCATAAGTCATGTATTATTTTTCTTAAAAAGGAGCTGAAAAAGTTAAATTAAATTATGTATAGTAATGGTAGTATAAAAAAGTACAATTGCATGTGTATGAAAATTGATTAAAAGCATTTTCAAAGTATCAAGAAAATGTAGGTAACAAAAAATTCATGAAAAAGATAAGTTAGCATAGTTTTACAAATAAATTTTTTTGAGTCACCCTAGTACACATAAGTCTGGAATTGAAAATAAAAGTTTTGTTCATACTTCTGTAAATCTGGTGTAAGAATATAAGTAATAATAAAATATGAAATAAAATACATAAAAGATGTGAGGCAGAAAGTGAAAAAAAAATGAGATAAAAATTATAAGATGAGCAGTGAGATTTTTTTTTCATATTATGCAATAAGCCTTGTGGATTTTTTCTCCCCAGCAATCCAATTAGGCCTTCAGGAAATGCATATTTAAAACGGTTTCTGCACTTTATCAACAATAAAGGTACGAATTTGCATTGGCATCAATAGTACGTCCATTCCAGTTCCGTTTTCAGATTTAATGGGCTGAACAGTATAATTGTTTCCTACTATATATGCTTTGTCAGGAACCCATTTGAGGCGATCGTTATCCTCCAACCACTGATTCCCACCCAGTGTTGTCTCATGGACTGAAGTTACAGTGAAACCTGAGAATAGTTCCTGAAAAAAATTGTTAATTAATCGAAAATTATTGATTTAGCATTTACTGAAAGTTAGCGATTATATATTAAGGAAGACATTTAAAACTACCTGTATATTTATTGTAACTGGCTTAGAAAATTCGACTGATTCGCCAGATTCAAAGAGATGCTCGAGTCTCAATAAAACACTTCCATCTTTCCAGGGTTCTAGCGTCAAGATATGAATGTTGGGAGGTAACGTTTTAGCCAGACCAGAACTCTGGAAAAATATTTTTAAAAAAAATTTTCAATTAATTTTGAGGCTGTTCAAAAAAAATCTTAACACAGCAATAGGGAGGGGGTACAGATTTTGTGATGATTTGTGATCTAGAGTAGGATGTGGCATCACAAATGGAAAATATTAATGTAAATAAAATTTTTTTTAATGCTTGAAAAACTGAAAATTAGTTATTTTTTTCACAAGTAAAGCATTTTACTACTTTTCCCCTATTTTAAATAATTGATTTTCTTTTCCCTCTTTTCAAGATTTCTGGTTATAAAGTGCTAGTTTCTAAATTTAAATTCAAATATTTGGTAAAAATGAACATTTCTTCTGAAAACTTATATTTATGGGTTAGAGTACAACTGTTTTGTCAAAAATTCGTCTTTTTAGCATAAAAAATCCTTCTGTATTTTTAAACAGTTTTATTAGTTTCTATTATTTCACAAGAAAATGCAACTATTTAAGTACAAAATAATTTTTCTATGGCTGAGCATTCAACTACTTTATTAAATAATTAGACTTTATTAGTTTCAATGTTTCAATATCAACTATTACATTTTTTATTTAGAATTAATCTTATTCTGTTCAAATTCAACAGTTTTCAATGTAGATAAGAATCTTTTTTAGTTTAAATATTAAATATTGAATTTTTCGTTGAGAATTAATTTTTTTGAACTGGAAATACAACTACTTTGTTTTAAGTCAAACTTCCTTATTAAAAATTTATTTTTTTTGTTGAAGATTCATTATTTTAGTTTAAAATTAAACTCCTTTTCCCAAATCTACTTATTTTGTTAAAAATATAACTAATCTTTCATCTTTTTTACAGAGGTTAAAAAATAATATTCATGAGGCTTTAACTTATTTCATGGGACCTGATACTATATCATCGCATACTTGCACTGGCACTGAGCTAGTTGTAAATAATAACAAATTATTCCGAGTGAGTTAAAAAAACATCTTGTTACCACTTAATTTTTTGTAGCTTATATATTTTTTGTAAAGAGTTATTATATGCTTACCTGCATCTTATAAGTTTTCTTCCAATCATCATAGGATGTATTTTCAAGAGGAGTAATAAAAATCCAAGGTCGAAGGGCCAATCTTAAAGCCTCATTTTTTTCGCGAAGTACAAATGAACTTGATTGGTTTCCAATAATCAAGGAATGTTCTCCTCTAGTTACTAATCCTATTCCATAAGCAGTTTCATTTAAAGCTTCTCCGACACCAAAAGCATCATCATTCAGCAATCTTCTGTGAAGCTGAAATATACATTTTATTTTTAATATAGTGAATTTAGTTCGTATATTGGATTTCAAGTTCCCTTGAAAGTAAGGACGCGACAATGGTAAAAAAAATAATAGTAGGAAAAGGGGTCGTGACTGTTGTGTATGTGCACAGGAGAAGATAAAAGAAGGGAGAAGGCCGAATGATAAAAAAATGGTCAGAAGAAAAGGTTGAAGGTGTGTGGAAGAAGGAAAAAAGTTTCTTAAAAGAAATTCAAACCATAAGGAAAAGTATCTGGTGGGCAGAAGGCTTCTGAATTTGTTATGAGAGGCGTGGCGGTTTATTTCTAACAGCAATAGCAGGGTGGATGAAAAAGGAACAATTACGTACACATGTAAAGAGGAAACCGTAATGGATCACATTTTGTCAGTGAGAAGATGGTAGAAGTTAGGAAAAGAAAATTGAAGACGAACAGTTTAAGGAAAATAAGTCAAGGGACATTAATCAAAAAATAGCGTGAAAGGTGATGAAAGAAAAGCAGTATCAGGGAACGAGGAGAGCGGGAACGAAGTTAATAGGGAAGAGGTGAATAAGGTGATTGTAAGACTGAAAAGAAACTAGGTAGCAGGTCAGAAAAGCTTAAAGAATGAAGCACTAAAATATGAAAGATTAGGGGTCAAAGAAAAGATGTGGAGGACTTGCGGTAAGGTTCAGACAGGCGATAAGTGGCTGAAGGAATAGAAAACAGTGCTAGTGATTAAGAATGAAGAGGGAAAACGAGTAAATGAGTATAGAGGTATCACACTTATGTCAGTGGGCTATAAATTAACAGGGAAGTGCTCAGGAGAAGGTTGGAAAGATAGGTGGAAGAAAAGGAAAGTGTACCACACAATCAGACGGGTTTTAGGAAAGAGATTGGAACTACAGATAACGTCTACGTGACCAATTTTCTAATCAGTAGGAATCTCGGGCCCAGAAAAAGGGAAACTAGTCGCAATATTCGTGAATTTTTAAGTAGCATTTGACTTCATGAACAGAAGCATGCAATGAAAAGCCGTGCAAGAGAGAGAGAGAGAGAGAAAGACAGAGAGAGGGGAGCAGACAGACAGGAAGAAGCTTATGCAAGGGTGATCAGCAAAACCCCCTTCTATTTAGTGTTCTATTGTCACACCTGGAAGAGAAGATGGTGAAGAAAAGAGAAAAGGGGGGACAATATTGGAAAGAGACAAACTGTATTTACTAGCATATGTGAATGATGTAGTTCTAGTAGTAGTCGATGAAAGAAGGATCAATCGTATGATGTGAGTGTTCGAGAAGTATTATAGATAAAAAAATTTAATGGTGAATGTAAGGCTAAGGTGATGTGTTTTAAAAATAGAAATCACAGAGTACAGTACGAATGAGAGATGAATAGCGAGGTAGTGGAGATAATGAAGAAGACTTGCTGCCCAGGATTTTGGTTTGAAGCGAGAGGAGGGAAGAAGCCACAGGTGAGAAAGAGATATGCGAGTAAACTAATGGAATATCGGAAAAAAAGGTTGAATGATGACTTACGGAGAAAAGTGTTGATGTTCAACGCGTTGATGTGGCTAATGTAAAGTTACTGAGTAATAATTTTGTGATGGAAAGAGCACAAAAATGTGAAAAATTCATATGACAGTAGTATCAAGGGGAAATGAAATCCCAGGGCGAGGCCGCAAGCGCTTAGAAGTAAGAATAGTTGTTAAGACGGTATATAACAACAGTTGGTAAGGTTTGTTTGTAAGACAACATGTGAGGCTTCTGTAAAGATTATCAACTCCGTGAAATAGAGAGAAAGTATAAACAAAATGAAGACTAATTTAGTAACAATATCTTAAGACGTAGTTCTTTACCATCAGTTCAATTTCACCATCTTTTAAGCTACTGCCTCCTTGTGCTCTGTCAGTAAGTACAGACATTTTCAATTTTTTGTCTTCATCGCTGAGAGAAATTTTTGTCGTTATTGGATAGTAATTTCCAGCAACTGGCTCGGTGAGATCTAAATTCCATGTGTGTCGCTTATTTCTTTCTCGTTTCAGCATTTCTCGACCATTGCTGTCTGTTGAAAATTCTCCATTCGATTTCAAGTCTGTGGTGTATTTGGTTATTATTTCTTTTCCAATATCGTCACTGGAACAATTTCACGCCTTTATTTTTACGATAAAAATTTAAAATATTAAGTTTTTAGTTGACAATTAAAATGAAAAGCGCTGCTGCTAAATAAATTTTTGTTAGTTAATAAGTACATCTCGCATCATTGCTATCCTGATGGAAAACGTTGCTATAGTTTACCGTTAACTCGGTTTTTCTGAAATACTTAATGCGACAATAATTCGTACGGCAAAATGCGCAGATAGCAACTTTCTTTAGCATGATGGCAGAATGGGATTTGTAGTCTTCTTTTATTTGAGAGGTTTTTTTAAGGCATAAACATCTTGGTTTTATTCGTATTTAAAACTTATTTTAAAACACATGGATATAATGAGGTTGCTTAAAGGAAACCTTACTTGATATCAATGGGACCAACTAGCCAGTTGAATTCAATTCTCTCTTCTCCACTGTAAACTCTAACTACTTGACTGATCCACTCGTTCACAGCCAGTTGAAGCTCTTCTACTAAAGGGCCTACAATTTTATTTTATCTTTTGTATAAAAATTGTACTTTTTAGGTATCTTTAAAAAACTATCTACAAATAAAAATAATCTAGTATGATGGGGAAAGTAATAGGATATTTACATGGCACAAACCTTTAAATATTTGTACATTTCCCTTATAATTGAAATTTTTTATTCCAGCAATTACATTTGGTCTAAAGATATAAGCACCAGAAGCACGATTTATAGATTCGTCGTTATAACCTTCAGCGCCCTCATAGTAATGGAATGATTGTGTCAATTTGAAACTATCCTTAAGTTTAGACTGGATAACGACTTTTCCAGTGGTGTCAACAGAAATAGCGTAAGCCTAAAAATAGAATCAGAATTGTGATTTAAAAAACAGAGAGTTCATGGTGTCGTTCTCAAAGACATTTCCCTGATAGGTGATCTTGTACGTAGCCACATGTTAATTTCCAGACCAGATAGTAAATCTAGTTTTCCGAAGGGGCATCAATCTCTCTATGCATTTCACTATGTGTGAATGAAGTTTTAAGCTTTTCAACAGACAGATGGTAAATCTATGAGAGGATAAATCGAAAGCTTTCTGGTTGTCAATCCATGCCATTAACAGAACGCGCTGATGGGCTGCTGCGCCTTTGCAGACGCACCTGTCAATTAGTAGGTTTTTTTGGCATCTTGCTACACCTCTTTTTAAGCCAAATTGTTTGTTCATCTCTCTAAACAGGCTTTATCCTCGAACAGTCATGTCATTTAAGACAATTGTAAAGATCTTATGCAGTGTGTTCAAACAAGTTATTGGCCTGTAATTTTCTGTGTTGGACAAGTCGACTCTTTTTTGGTAAGAGTATAGTTTTTCCTAGCACCAGCCACTGCAAAGTGAGTGTCTCAGATTTTAAATATGAGGTAAATATGGGGGGCAGATGTTGGTGTGTGGAAATGAACTTCTTCCACTAGAAGTTTTTGATACCATCTGGTCCTACAGCGAAAAAGTTCTTCGTGCCCCTCAGTGCTTTTTCACCTCTTCGGCAGTGATTAATGGGCATTCTTCCTCAGATGTTATGAGGTGGGCGCAAAACACTTTGAAGTGGATTATGTAATTCGTATCTTTCTCAAACTCCAGTGTTTTCGGGATCTTGTATACCTCTCTCTAAAAAGTCTATACCTCGTTGAGCTTGGGTGAATTTTTCACAGGAACAGGAAGATCGCTAAAGAGGCGCGATGGGTCACCGAGAAACTGGTGGTTATCCCTGATCCACCTCTTCCTCTTCTGTATTCTTCTTCTTGCGTCAGATAAGACTCTTATTATTTTAACAATGTGCTGCCTGATTGGCAGCAGCTGTGACTTGTTCGGCGTATGATGGTAGTTCCTCAG
>JAUELO010000296.1:5925162-5935422 GCA_032357855.1 Amphibolips quercusostensackenii | reverse complement strand
CGAATATGTATCATTACAGAGCGGTGCGTATTTCTGTAGGCTAACTTTTTTCAATATTTAATCTTTTTAACTCACATTTCCACCCATGAACCAAGAAGAATTTTGTCCACTGACTGGTTCATCAGATTGTAATTGACTTTCCTGATCCTTTTCGCTTACATAAAAGGATTGATAACCCAAAGCAGGTATTTCTATTGCCAGAAATACTAGCTCATGTAAAGCAGAACTTTTTCGACCAGGAATGTTTTTCACTGCTGCTGGAATGGGCACAATTTGTGTCACTAGTTCAATTCCTGTAAAAAAATTATATATTTTTTTCAAACCTGATACTATTTCTAAAACGATGACTACTAAGTTTATCCTGCAAAAAAATTAAACTTACATATTTTAATAAACCGAATAACACATTTTTATAGAACAATGAACTTCAAACGTTATAATGCTAATGGACATTTCTTAAGAGGGGAAAAATAAAGTTTTATTGGTCATACGTTCTGATTGAGTATTTGTTTACAGAAAGATATACATGTATTTGTTTTCGTGAACAAATACCTAATGAGAACGCACGACTGATTCAATTTTCTTTTACTTCTTGTGAGAAATGTACACCAGAAAAACTTATTCCGGTACAATTCTTTAAGATTAGCAACAAATGCTTTAAAATTAACCAATTTTTTCTGAATTCTATTAGAAAACAGAGATAAAGAAGAATATATTTGTCACCTAGATAATCTTTAACTTGATATGATGTTCCACTGACGGGAAGTCGAATATGAGTTGTAAGTGGTCTACTCGTTGGATTGTACGAAGTAACAATAAAATTTTTGTTTTTTTCTGAGTGCTCACAGGCACTTATATTCAAGAAAAGGCAAGAATGAAATTTAAGTGAGTTCTTCTGTTCTGAATTTGTATCCATTGGTAACAAAGTTCTATAAAACATTTAAGAGAAACTGATTAGTAACATGAATTGAAAGATTAAAATAAAATATTTATGCATATGAATATGACATTTTGATGCTACTGATAAAATAATGGATACCTCAAAGACTCGGCGCTAATATTTTCTCCGTCGCTTATGCTATTGGACAAAATTCGAGAATAATCATCTGCAACATGTTGCTTTTCTGTGCCTGTGACAGCATCATGATGTTGCAGTATACCCATAGCTTCTCGAAATTTCTCTAATTGCTCATTGTCTGGGGAATTACTTAAAACTGAAAGTTGTTTTACGACCTGAAATTATATTAATAAATTGAATCTCTGATTCCTTGTAAATTCAAGTTTTTTTAATAAAGTGTATGTTAATTAATTGAAGTTAAAAAAGATACTTTAGTAGCATAAAATATGTATAATAATTTTCCTAAATGTAAACGCCGTAAATACTCCTTCATTTAAAACATATTATTTAGCAGTTTTTGCTAGGACGGCTTAGGTTTAAAAATAAGTTCTTAGCTTTCGATTTAAAAAAGTACAAAATCAAAAAGAAAAATCCTTCTACTCCTGTAAAGCATTTGTTATTTGCTGAGGAATAAGATATAATTTACTGAAAAAAGATGTAAGATCTTGAATATTAGAGATCTTTTTTAGATTTCTAATTTCTTTAGTTTTCTATAAATACTTTCAAGTTCTTTTTTAATTGTTTTTCATTGCATCAATTTTTTATTCGCTCTTGTTTCTCTGAATTGAATGGATTTTTGTTTTAATTTCAAAAACATTTTTTACATCCAATAGAATTTTTTTTTAATAACCTTGAATTCTTTACAATTTATTTTTGATTTGTATCACTTTTACACCATTTGGTGTAACGAAATGATCCATTTTTCTATAATAAACCCGATAATATCAATAAATTTGTTGTATTGTTTCATAAAATATAAGGCGCATTCTTTAAAAAATTAGAAAATAAACTTTCTAGGGGTAAAATAATAATTTCTTAGACTTTAGTTTGTATTTTTCAAAAATAGAGAACTAAGAAAATTCATTCTCAGATTTAAAAAGTCCTAATGAAATCTCTAAAAAAATTTTTTAAGTGAAAGGCAATTTATAGCAGGATTCTTTTACTGAAAAAATAAATCAATTTATAGCTTATTTATTAATTTTTATGAATAAGCATAATATGCCTTCTCACTTGTAAAAAGTTATTGCCCATTCTTTCGTAGAATTTAATCGTTGGTCTCGAAGTATAGTAGCCAGTCCAATACGAATGGGGATCACTGGCGTAAGGAAAAAAATCATCGCTTTTTGTTGTCCATGATAAATTCTGATTATTCACTGCTTTCAAATAACAGGATGGAGTCGAATAAATTGCATGATGTGTTGATCCGTTGCGCTGATTTGTGTATCTGATAACAAAAATTATTATTAGCATTTTTCTCTTAATTCATTTAATTTATTGAATAAAACTACTTAACTAGTTATAATTCATGATGAATTTTATTTTCTCGTACTTAATGAGTTTATCCAAGTTAGTAAACCACGTGTCAGCATTTTGGTAAGTGAAATCGTTACCCATTGTGATTATTACATTGTTTATTCTATAGGCTTTTGCTTGATTGTTGACAAATGCCAAAAATTGTTCCACCTAAAAAATTTATATTTATTATTTGATTTTTTTAAATACATAATTACTGCACGAATAAGTATTATGTTAATAACCGTGCCATTGCAGGGTCATTAACATTGTAGACAAATACCGGAAATACTCTGTGTAAGGGACCTTGTGATAAATGGAAAGTGCTTTATTGCCCGCCTTGTGACAGTATCAAGTCCAAAAGTTAAGTGTATTATTGAATGGTATTTTATCGTCAGATATAATTTGGTCTATAGAATGTGGGGTGGTGTAATGGTCGTGCGGTAGCCGACGGTGGTGTTGTGGTCGCGCGGTGAGCGACGGTAGTGTTGTGGTCTTAAGTTGTTCCAAGTAACAATGTAAATCTGAAAAGGAGAATAAGAACTCTCAGACTTACTTTTCGATCTATATTGTAATCCGGAATCTCCATGTCATCAATCAAAGGTTCATCTGAACAAAGAATATCGAAACAAAATCCTTTCGGTGGAACGTAAATATTGTAGAGAACTGTTGTGAACAAATTAGAACTTTCACCTAAAAAAATTAAAACAAAATTGAATTTTGAGTTATATCTAGACATTTTTTTAAACATTTTTGATTAGAAATTTCTTTAATTTGGAATTCTGTGTTTGTGTTCTTACCCAAACTTGGACTTCCCTTCCAGATCAATTCTAGAGTCTGAGTTTCCATTCGTTGTGATTTATCTTGATAATCAAGACGACCAAAAAGTAGACCATCGAACCCCATTTGGGCAAACATTGATGCCTGTTCTCTTGAGTGTCCAAAAGGATCAATTTGCCATCCAATTTTAGGCCTTGCGCATTTTCCAAAAGTGTCATTTAATCTCCTGTTTAAAATAACTATAGTGATAAAAGTAGAAAGATGTGTTTCGGATTTCAATCTTATGCAAAACGGCGAATCTTGCCGACGTTTCGTGAACATTGCAGTTTACTTCTTCAGGGCTAACCTGAAAGTGAAGTTTCAGGTTATGTTGTTCTTAAATATACTCTTTGCTAGCCAGAGAAAACTCTATCACACACATTCAAAACTCTTTCAACTTTATCAAAAAAATACAACAGATTCACATTCAACCCCGAGACATCCTAGTAAGTTTCGACGTAGTATCCCTCTTTGCGAAAGTACCAATCTCTAAAACAATCGATATTATTAAATCCTTTGCAAACTTTCCCTTCGATTTCATACCCTTAATAGAACACTGTCCTGATAATACTTATTTCTCTTTCAATAAGCATTTAATTCTACAAGCAAACCTCAGAAGCAGCAATAGGACCTCAAATCCCACCTGTTACAGCCAACATCTTTATGGAACATCTATTGTAAAAACTGAAATCTTTAACCAATTCAAGCTTAAACCAAAATTTTCGTGCCGTTACATTGATGACACTTTTATCATCCAAAAACATTAACTAGAAAACTTACACAAGTTTTTCGATTTTATCAATCGATTATACCCTAATATCCAGTTTACAATGAAAATTGAACAAAACGGAAAATTGACTTTCTTGGACGTACTAGTTTACAAAAGATCTGATAACAGATTAGGACATTAGGCTTACAAAAAACTCACCCATACAAACCTACATGCCTTTTTCCACCATCACCCATCTCAAAAGTAACCGGTCATCAACTCCCTTGTTTACCGAGCTGTCTTCATAACAGATAAAGATAACTTACAAAAAGAATTACAATAAAGCAAATCCAAATACAAATGATTACACAAACAAATCAATAAAGCAATAAAAAAATACACTCAACATAACAAGTCAAAACAAGCTACTAAAGGAAGAGAGAGAAATGCTACCACCATCCTACCCTACGTCTAAGGTAGCACAGAACAAATAGGATGCATTCTCAACAAACACAACATTTAAATCATATCTAAACCACTTGCGAAAATAGGATAACTTCTAAACAGCCCTGAAAACAAAAAGGCACCTCTTAGTGATCCAGAAATTTATAAAATCCCTTGATCTGTGGCAAAGTTTTTATTAAAGAAACCGAGAGAGCGGTGAGCCAACGTGTAAAGAAACGTGAGAACAAAGTCAGGCTAAAGCATTTCACACAATCAGCACTTACTAAGCATTATGTCGAAACAGGATATAGCATTTTATTTGACAAAACAACCGTCATCACAAAGACATACAATATTTTTCGAAGAAAACATAGAAAATCAATTAAAATCTTAAAACACTCTGATAACATTAACAGTGACAATGGACATAATACCAATTCGATTTGGCTTTCCATCCTCCTTTTTTTTAAGACTTGATCAGAGAATCAAGTTTGATCAGCCTCCACAGCGGGGCGCTCTGGACAACCAAGGGAATCGTAAAGAGTATATATAAGTACAAAATAACCTGAAACTTTAGTTTTAGATCAGGTTTGCCCTAAAGAAGTAAACTGTTTCAAATATAAAAAGTGGAATGCTATAAAAAACAGTTTTTTTTAGCCCGGGAAGTAGAACTTTTAACCAGGAAAGTTGCTCTTGAAACCAAAAAGTTCAATTTTCACCCAAATAATGGTATTTTAAAAGAAAAAATTAAACTTTATCAAAAAAACAGTTTCCTTTTTAACCAAGTGAGTAAATTTTTGACCTGATAGTTGAATTTTCCACTAAAATGATGAAATCATGGGAAAAGGAATTTTTAAAAAAGAGAATCTAATTTCAACCAAGTAGTTGAATATTCAATAAAGAAAGATTGATTCTCAGTGAGAAATTAATTAGTTGATACTTCAAGTAAAAAAAAAAAAGATTCAAATTTGGAACGCAAAATAGCCTTATTCAGCCATAAAGATGAATTTCTTACAAAAATGTAATACTTGAAGTTTAAACAAAAACATTTTTATTTCAATTCAAAAACTTTAGAAGTCAATTAAAAATGACGAATTTTCAGCAAAATAATTTAATCCTTGACAAAAACAAATTAATTTTCAACGAAGCAGCTGCATTCTTGACTAAAGAAGGTAAAATTTTGGTCGAAAGAAATGGTCTTTGCAATGCATTATTATTAGAGAGAGAGAGAGAGAGAGAGAGAGAGAGAGAAACAATTACCTAAATTTGAATTGTTGAACTTTAAAACCAAAAAGAAAAATTCTTTAGAAAATAGTTGAATTTCGTACTTGAAAATATAAATTTTTGACTAAGAAGTTAATTTTCAATAAAATAGTTAAATTTTACACAAAAATGATAGAATTTTCAACGCAAAAAAGGGGATTTTTTAACAAAATAGTTTAATTTTCAACCAAAATGGATCTTCAACTAATGGACCTAATTTTTAAAAAATAATTCAACTTATGATTAAGAAGTTGAAATTTTAATCAAGAAGACTGAGTTTTTATCAAAAAAGACAAATTGACAACAAAATACATACATTTTTAACTACAAAACGATAAACTATATACCAATAATAGAATAGCTAAAGTTTAAATAAAAAAAATTAGTTTGAAAGCAACAAAAAACAAATTTTTAATGAAATAGTAAAATTTTCAACCAAAGATATGGATTTTAACTAAGAGAGATAAAATTGCAACCACAAATAGAATAGGTCAATTTTCAGTTAAAAAAATTTATTAAAAAAAAAAATGAAAAATGAACAAAATAATTACATTCTTACTCAAGCAAATTGATTTTAAACTAAACTGATGAATCTTCAACCATAAAAATACATCTTTAACCAAATAGGTGAATTTTTAACCAAAAAGTAAAAAATCCAGTACTTGAATTTTCATTCAAAAAGACTGATTTTCTGACAAAAAAGATAAACTTACAAAAAATACATAAAATTTCAATCAATAATAAAATAGTTAAATTTTCAGGTAAGAAAATTAATAAAAAAATAATAATAATTGTTAACAAAATAGTGAGTTGTATCATCAATAAAAAATGCAGTAATTGATTCTTCAATCAAGAAGATTAATTTCCTGCCAAGAAAGATGAATTTACAAAAAAAACATCAATTTTCAACCAATAATAGAGTAGTTAAATTTTTAGGTAATGAAATTATCTACAAAAAAATATATTGATTTTCCACAAAACATTAAGTTGCATTATCAATAAAAAATTAAGTAGTTGAATTTTTAATCACGAAGATCAATTTTCTGGCAAAAAAGAGAAATTTACAAAAAAATACATACATTTTCAAACAATAATAGAATATCTAAATTTTGAGGTAAAAAAATTATTTACAAAAAAATAAATTAATTTTCAACGAAACATCAAGTCGTTTTATTAATGAAAAATTGAGTAGGTAAATTTTCAATCAAGAAGATTAATTTTTTGACAAAGAAGATGAATTTACAAAAAGTTCATAAAGTGTTAACTAATAATAGAATAGTTAAATTTTCAAGGAAGAAAATTATTTAACAAAAAAAATAATTGTCAACAAAAAAGTAAGTTAGATTATTAAAAAAAAAAACAGTAGTTGAATTCTCTACTAAAAACGACTAATTTTCAGCCTAAAATAGATTATTCGACATTTTTAGTTGAAAAAATGTATTTTTAAATAAAAATGGAGAACTTTTAACAAAAAATTTCAGTTTTCAACCAAATAGTGGAATTTTTAACCAAAGGAGATAATTCCTAAACTAAAAGTATAACATGAGTATAGCATGTTGCAACATTCTTGATTAACTCTCCTCCATCTACGTTAAAAATCGTCACAAACCCTGTTAACCTCTACCCCTTGGCAATGTGTTGTATTTTTTAAACGGTTCCTCACAGATTATTTAATGATTAATTATTCATATATTTTTAATAACTTGTTTTGATTTCCCTCATTTTAATAATAAAAAAATATTTCGTAAAGAATTACTAATTTTAAGGAACATTCTATAAACTTAGTACGGACGCAAACCTCTTTAGTTGTGGAATGTCCTTGATGTCGATAAGATAGGAATTTTTATTTAGAACGCAGCCTGCTCTTCTACTTTACATGTTTGTTGAAAATATCTATAGAACTTATTGGGTCAATAAATATTTTCGACTTGCCTGAAACCCCAAGTGAATTGATCGATAATAGAGTGATAATGGGTCACTGCTTCGTCATTCATACTCCATCCTCCACCAATTATTTCAAGCCTTCCTTCGTCGATCAAGGATCGAACCACAGCCTTCTCTTTTTCGTCTTGCCTTAACCACCATTTCCATAAAAAAGCGGTTTCCACGTAAATGAACCTGTATTAACAATTAACTTTTATTTTTTAAAAAAATAAATTAATTTAATTAAAGAAATTGTTAGCTAGGTCAATCCATTTCCTGAATATCAGAGCTGTAGAGGGTTCTAGCGATTTTGATGAAACTAGGTAAAACTGTAGTGTTATGTCACTGAAGTTTATGGTTAAAATAGTTTTTTAAAATATTCGAATTTTCGAGTAATACAAGATTTTTAAGTTTAACACTAAATTTTTTTGAAGACTCTATATCTTCCAATCCGCTTATTGAATTTTAATGATTTTTGCAGGAGTAGCGTATAATTTATAGGCATTTTAAATGCAATAAAAAATTTAAAAATGGGCTTACAAAAATCAAAAAACTTCTTTTATCAATTTTCAAACTAAAGTTGATTTATTTTTTTAAATCAATATTTTGATTCATCATAATTTTCTGCGTCTATCAAACAAAAAAATTGATGCACACTCTGTAACTCAGTTCTGACCAGATTATAGGTTTTGGCTTTAATCAAATTCATAATTAAATTAATTAATTATTTATATAAATAAATAAATGAATGAATAAATAAATAAATAAATTAATAAATATATATATAAATAATTAATAAGTAAATTTCAAAATCAACTTAACCAGAAATGTTCATTTTTATATACAAATTACGAAAAAGAAATAGAAAACATAATAGATTGTTCGGTTTTGAAGTACAATATTATTTTTGCGATAAAATAAATAGCTTTTATCCAAAAGGTGATACTTGATTATGATACTTTTTATAATTTCATCAACAAATTTTATAAAAAAATGAATACTTCAGACATTCATGAGCAGATAGAAGTCACTAAGCGGTGGTGGTAGAAGGAAGAATTTTGAAAACAGTTAAGAGAAAAAGATTTCTTTGTGCTTTCAAAAATCCACACAGTGCATTCATTCATATAACTTGTTCATAAATTTAACAAATAATATTAAATGACAAATTTTAAAAAGAAAAATAATTAGGAACTTAAATTGTATAGATTTGAAAAAAAGCTTCTCTTTAGGTTTATATTTATAACATCCAAAATAGATATTTGTTTGTGTAATTTGTTTCTGAAAACCATTAAATAGTATCGAATAACACATTTTTATCATCAGCTACACGTTCTTAATAAAGTAAAGTAATTTTATCGCCAAAATATTACTTTCAAATTTAAAAATCTATAATGTTTACATGTTATTATTATAATTTGTTTTACAACAACTAAAACTGCTTGTAAAAAATTTTGTTGGTCCATATTTCGCATTGTTTTATTAAAAAATAAAATTATTTTTTTAAATTATATTCTTCACGATAAAAACTGTGTACTTTACGTGAAATAAATTTTAGAAAGTTTATAGATCTTTTTGAGATGATTTATTTTTTTAATGACATTTGGTCTTATCTTGCATAGTTCACCGGAAAATGGAATTTTATATTTTTAATAACACTTTTTATGAATGAAAAAAACTATGCATCTTATTTAAAATTAGTCCAAACAAAATTCCTAGATTTATTTTAAGATATTAAAGTACAATAAAAATCAAGGAAATGAAATTTCCAAATATTGTTATAATTGTAAAACTAGATAAAATTAAAATTATGAAAAAAAAGTTATAAACAATGAGTTTAATTACCTCCTTTCTGGATTTTCCTGCAAGGATTTAACTACCGAGTTAATAATGTATTGAACACCTGCTATTTGGATATCATTTCGACCTGAAAAAAATATTTCATGTTATAAAAATATAATATGTTAAAAAATGATATATTATAAATATCAATTACTTACTTCCAAAATAATATTGATCAACTGTTTTGAGCCAGCCAACATCGTCATGACTGTGGGCGACTATATGTATATTCAATTTTGTTGGATCGACTTTTGCACATGACTGAAAATTTTATATTGTAATTAATTACAAATTGCGATTTCTTTGAAAAGTAACCTTCTTTTTTAAAAAAACATCAAACTGCTCATAATCATTTGTTTCGATGATTATCATTATATATTATTTAGTATTTACATTCAGTATCGTTACATGTTTTTTATTCAATCTTATTACTCTAAAATATCAATTTATTTTATCAAAACAAAAAATTTGATAATTAACTACCAAATTAAATAAACTTAATTGACTTTGCTAGTATTTTTGAATTGTTTTTGATTCACTTAAATTTTTAAGAATTTTATCGAATGCTTCTTAGTTTTTCTCGACTTATATTTACTTTATTGGCCCTTTTCATTTTTCAGATTTTTGTTCGATTCACTTTAATTCTTTTCAATTTTCTCCGGATTCTCTTTCTTTCAATTTCACTTCATTCAATAAAAATTTTTACATTTTTTATATTTCAATGAATTGGTCTTCCAAATTCACTTGAATTTTTCTAAATTCACTTCTCTTTTACTTAAATTAATGTCATTTTGGGACTTTTTCCAAGAAACTTGAATTCTTTTAAATTTTACCTAAATTGTTTTTAGTTTAC
>JAUELO010000296.1:5881342-5893552 GCA_032357855.1 Amphibolips quercusostensackenii | reverse complement strand
TAATTTTTTTTTTTTTATGAAAAAGATCAGTCTGATTAATTTTAAAAATGAAAATTACTAATACTTTTATAAATATTCTTAAATTTTATTTGAATATGATATACATTGATTTTTATTTTAAAAATTTTTGTAAATAGTTGGTCACACATAAGGCACGTTTGTAGGCTACTAACTTTGTTGACTTAAAAAAAAAATTTCAGATAGAAATTTGTTTTGAAATTCCAAATGGTTGATACCATACAGGCAAACCTTAGGGTCATTTGTTCAAGTTTCAAAAATTTTAAAAACCGTGAAAAATTTAGACCCAACTTCAAGCTTACCCCTATTGATTACCACTATACGTTCAAACGATTTTTTTTTCTTCAAAATCAAGAAATGAAGAAATCAATAACAATGAAGAAATAAGGAAGTTTGGTAAATTAGTATAGATAGAATCTGAAAATTCTGTAAGAAATAAATCATTACAAATATAATACAACAAAATTTCAAGATACAATGACATATCAGACAAGGCAAATTGTTTATTTAATAAACAGGTTGATTTGTCTGATTTGATATTTAAGAGTCAATCAATGAATTTAAAAATTTTCAAAATTATATGATTTCAAGCAATATTAATTCAGAAACATTAAAAATTAAACGCTTACATTTATTCATAAATTGAAAACTGCTTTAATTATAGCTGGAATTATTTTATTTTACGTAGTTTACACATGCTTAAAATACTTAAAAGTTTCAGTTCGAAATCTTGAAAAACGTACACGTTTTTTTTTAATTTTCTAAAATTTTAAATTATTTTTGAAACTTTTTTAGAACTTCTAAATAACATTTAAAATGATTCGGATTTTTCTTAAAACTTGGCCAAAATGGTTTCCTACAATTTAAAAAAAAATCCTGCCTAATTATCAAAATAAATATTCCACTAACATTATTGATAACTTTTTAAATATTCTCTTTTAATTTTTTTTTTAAGAATACAAGATCGTTTTTAATCTTTCTAGGAATCTCAAGAAAATGTTTTATATTTTTCTAAAGCTTTTCACTATTTTTAAAAAGCTTCAAAATTTTGCGTTCAAAATTGTCAGAAATCTATATGTTTTTAAATTGGACCGTAGTCAAATCGCACCAAAATTTTGCTGCGAATAGCCGTATTTTGTCGGTACGCGGAGGCACTTCGTTTAAATTATCTGAAATTATTTTATATTTTGTATCAATTTAAAATTTTTTTCAAGCTCCTTAACATCTCTAATTCAACTTACTTGAACTTTTTCTAAGAATAACAAGTGTTCAATTAATAATTTATGTATCAAATTTAAATAATTTGACTTACAAATAAAAATTTTTAAAATACAAAAATTAAAATTGTAACGTTCAAAGTTCAGTTTTTTGTTTTGTTTTGATTATTAACTTTATTATAACTGATTTTTAATAAACAGTCAGATATTTCTAAATATTAAGTAATAGGTTTTTTTTCTCAACTAAAAAATTTCATATTGATTGGGTTAAAAATAAAATCTCTAACACTAAAACAATGTTTGGAATTTAATAAAAGCCTTGAATTATGAATATATTATTTAAAAGTTATTTTAAAGTTCGAAATATTTTATAAAGTTTTAATCGGGCGCTTACATTTATTTATTTAAAAAGGCCTTGAAGTACATTCTGATTTTATAAATCATTAATTAATTTGTATTCACAGTTGAGCAAGTAAAAATGTTTTTCATCTAAAATCTTTGATTTCAATCGCTCCTGATTTTTAATTTTTCAAGTCTTTAAAACTGAATTTTAAAATTCTTTAAATTAATATGCAGGCTTAAAAATAAAAATCTAACATGAAAGATTTTTGAAGTACAAGATTTTTAAAACACGTATTCTAAACTGAATGATATGATAATTTGAAATAAAAAAATTTAACTAATTATTTAAAAAACGTTGAAATCAAAGCTGGCTAGATTTTTTTGTAAATATTTGAAAAATTTCCGGTGAAAAAATAAATTCTCTGTCACTTCCCGGACACTTCTCGGTTTCCTGGTCCAGCCGCCACCTTGATTAATGTATGAAGAGTACAGTTCTTATTTAAAACTTCATGAAACAAAAATCAACTGAAAACCTCCGAATATCCAGAAGCTAGAGAACCAGAGAAATGGAATCGTGCAGTCGGACGAGCTCGGGTTCGTCCTCGTGCAATTTCGGCGCGTGGTGTAAAGGAGAAAAGTAGGGGAACCATTTCTTTTCATTCTTTGCTCGCTTTTGCTCTCGTCTTTTTTGAGGTCGCTTTTGCTTTCGCACGTTTTCACTTCGCTTTCGCGTAAGCTTTTTTTCGTTTTCTTTTGCTCTAAGCGTGTTAAATGATGATGATGGTTTAACCAGGAAAGACAAGATTAATGATGATTATGATCTAGCCCGTAAAGACAGGATCAAGTAATGATGATGGTCCAGCTTGTGATGGCAAGATTAGATAATGGCGATGATGATCAATAAAAAACTTCAAATATAAAAAAGTGACGTTCTGTCATTTTCTACATAGCTGTATTTTTTAACAATTAAATATTAAAATTTCAAAAATTGGATATCACAAGATGCCTAGACAATAATTTTAAGCGTTTTGAAGCGCTCATATTCTTGTTGCATCCGGACCATTATTTTCTTGTATCTGATGAAAGACTATTACTATAAATTTCATTTTATTTTTAAATAATATTCACAAGTTTCGCTAGCCTGTTTTAGGTTTAAAAATTAATTATCCACTTTTTCTTGTTTTTGAGAATAACAATCAATAGCTAAAAAAAATCTTTTGCTGCTTAAAAGTATTTTTAATTTATTAGGAAGTAAGTTGATAATTCTTAGTTTGATTACAATTATTATCACTTACTCTAAAGTGATACTCTAAAGTGACTAATTATAAGCATTAGAGTCGATGAAACGAAATTAAAAATTAATAAATTTTTTATTTATTTGAGTGAAATAAGAGTAAATAGAACACATGTCAATTTTAATAGAATTTAAGTGAACTATAAAAATTGTAATAATAGTTCACTAAATCAATTTTGAGTGAATTCAGAGAAATATAAGGGAAATGAAAACAATCAAATAAACTTCATGACAATTTAAATGAATTATTAATTTGAAAAAAGATATCAACAAAATTCATTGAATTCATTTAATCTAGAGGAAATTTTATCAAATTCAAAAGAATTTGATGAAATGCCTACGAATTCAAGATGAATTGAGAAGGATTCAGGGTTGGGTAAAAAAATAGAAAAAAAAGTATAATTGAGTAGAATTGAGTAAATATTGAAAAATTTAAGAGAATTGCAAAAGAATAATAAATAATTCAGGAAAATTTTTTTTTTTAATTTGGTTAAATCCAAAATATGTCATTGGTTTCAGTAATACTGTACTGAATTCAAATTAATTGAAGGGTATTTAAGAAAATACCAAATGAATTTTTTTTAATTCTATTAATGAAATGGGAGTAAATTTAGAAGAGTTCAAGGGTATTGAGAGACTAATAAATTTATAGGAATTTGACTAAACTGAACAAAAGTTCAAAAATTAAAAACTTCTAATTAATTAAGTAAAATGAAATTGAAAAAATTTCAGAGAAAATTAGACAGAATTTAAGTAAATTAAAAGATATAAATATGTCAAGTGAATTAAATAAAATTCAAGTAAATTTAAATAAATATAATAAAAATAAGAAATGTTCGCTAAAATTGATAAAAATTCAAGGTGAAGAAATCAAGTGAATTGAAAACAATTTAAAAATATTAATAAAACTTATTGAAAAAATAAATTGAAGATGGAAAAGTGGAAAGAGTCGAGGGAAAGTGAAAAAAGAGGGAAATCAAAAATAGAAAAGAGTAAAAAGGAAAGTGAAAAGGGAAACAGGGAAAAGGTAAAGTGAAGAAGGGGAAGTGTTTCGAGTAAAAGGAAAAGTGTAAAGAGGAAAAGGGTTAGAATAAGTGGAAAAGAAATAAGGAAAGGGAAAGGAAAGGGTGGAAAGGTAAAAAGTGAAAAAAGGAGAAGAAGGAAGCGGAAGCGGTAATGGAAAAAAGAAAAGGGAAAGAGAAGGGGTGATAGGAAAAAGGTGAAAAGGGGACAAGGAAAAAAATGGGAAAAGCGACATTAAAAAGGGGAAAAGCGAAAATGAAAACGGGAAAGAAAAGAAAAGCGGGAAAGTGGTAAGGGAAAAAAGAAAAGGAAAAGTGTAAAGGAGAAAAGCGAAATAAGAAATGGGAAAGCGAAGAGGAAAAGTTTAAAGGAAGAGTTCAAAGGGGAACATGGAACAGAAAAAGTGGGAAGATAAAAAAAAAAGAGAAAAAGGGAAAGAGGAAACGGAAAAATGGAAATCTAAAAGGAAAAAAGAAAAAAGGAAGAGGGTTAATGGGAAAATAGGAATTGGAAGAGGAAAAGAGGAAAAGGGGACGAGAGGTATCGTAAATAGGAGAGAGAACAAGGAAAACTAAAAAGGGAAACAGGGAAAGGTAAAGGGTAAAGGGTGATGGGAAAGAAAAAAGCAAAAGTGTATCTGAAAGTAGAAAGCAGGAAAGCGGCAAGAGAAATTAGAAAGGGGAACCGGGGAAGGTAAAAATGGAGAGGGGACAGGGAGAGAGGAAAAGTGAAAGTAAAAGTAAAAAGCAGAAAAGGAGCAAGGAAAATTATAAAGGGGAACAGGGGAAGGTAAAGGGCAAAGAGGAAAAGAAAAAAAACGAAAAGTAGAGAGAAGGAAGGAAAAATAGGAAAGGGCGAGGGGAAAAGGTAAAGTAGAACAGGCAAAAGGAAAGGTGAAGGGGAAAAGAAAAGGATAAAAGCGAAAAAGGAAAGAGGAAATCGGATAAGGGGAAGTGGAAAGGAAAAATGGAAAAACTAAAGGGGAATGAGGAAAGAGAAAAGAAAAAGTGGAAAAGGAAAATGTAAGAGAGAGACAGAGAGATTTCTCGATTTAGACCCCGCCTTGTCGTGCGGTCATGATAATTCCTTACGAAAAGGTTGAGAATTAATCCGTCAAAATTTCACTTCTGCCGTGTGGCCTCACTGACACACAATGATTTTTTTTTTAGGGGATGTTTTTTTTATATTGTAGAATAAACACTGTGCATATTGTTCCAGGAAGGAAAATATTTAAGGTCTATTATAATAACTACAAATTTGCGAATTCTGAGCCTGATAATATCTATAACTTTATTTCTGTTTTATTAAATTTGAAGTTTATTTCATAAAAAATAAAAAAATACTTTCTTGAGCAAAAAGAACTTTTTAGCTTTGAATTTAACTTTTTTTAAATTAAAAATAAGGAAAATTGTTTTGAGACCCAAACAGACCTACCCCTTTAAAATTTTTTTGTTATAAAATTAATATTTGTACTTTTTCAATAAGAAGGAGAGATTTAGGAGGTAGGGTTTAGAGAATTAAATAATTTCAATAATTTTTCGTACCATACCGATGTCATTAGGTCGATCGTCAGCATTTGCAGTATTTCACTTTTTAAAGAAGATGATTATTATTGAATTGTGAAAGTGATTCAAATTTGTTTTTGATTATTGACTACATGCGAGAATTACCTCCTTAAATTTGAAAGTCAAGGGAAAGTCCTTTACTATATCAGCTTATCTTTTTAGATGAAAAATATATCTACATAAAAAGTTTGAGCACTAGCTTTTTATTGAGAACCGTTACTCCAAGGAAAGCTACATCTTTGTCAGATTGAGGTGTGAGTGGATGGGTAAGTTACTTTTTAATGGAAACTAATTATCCTTAACTTTACTGTTTGAAAATTCTATTTTTTTATACCTAGAAAAAAATTAACTATTTAAAAAAATTTATTGTTATTAACAAATTTAAAAATTAAGAAAAACAATTAACTTTTTTTCTATCTGTATTTAGGAAAGCCACATATTCACTTAAATCACTTTAAGTCAACTTTTTTCTCAAATTACTTCTTGGTCACTTTTTTAAATACAAACATCGCTTCGATCATTTCTAATTTATCTTGATTTCGTAACGATTTTATCGAATTTTTTTGAATTTCCATGAATTCTTCTGAACTTACTTAAAATTGCTTAAAATCAACAGAATATTTTAAATTTTTTCAATTCATTTGAAATTAACTCTTAATTTTTATTAATTTACCCTTCATTCTTTAAATTCTTAAGAATTTTCTTAAATTTTTTAATCAACGCATAATTTGTTTCAATACACTTAAATTTTTCTAAATTAACTCAATTATACCCAATTAATCGAACGTTCTTGGTATTTCTTTGTAATTTGACCTAAAGTCTTTAAACTCATCTTAAACTCTCAGGCATTTCATTAAATTTTGTTTTATTCTCGTAAATTTGTCTAAATTTTATTTTTATTTTTTTATGCCCTTGTGTTTTCTCAATTTATTTCAAATTTAATAATTTTGAATAATATATTCGAATTATTTTTAATTTACTTAACGTTCTTCAATTATATTCTTTTAAATTTTTATAAATTTTCTTAAAGTTTATTGAATACCCTAGAGTTATTCTAGAACCACTTCAGTTTTACTGAAATATTTTAAATTTAAATTTTTTAAACTTAGTTAAATTTATGTTTAATTTACCCTGAATTCTTATTCCTTCATTCTGAATTGTTAAAAAAATTAATTCTTTGGAATCCGCTAGATTTGTTAAACACTTTCTTAATTTTTTTTTAATTCACTCAATTCTACTGAATTAAATGAATAATTTTTTTAACCTGCTTTTTTTTAACTTATCTTGACTTCTTATGAATTTCATTAAATGATTTTTAATTCACCATGAATTTCATTTGTTACCATTTTTACTCAATTTGATACAATTTTTTCAATTTTTTAAAATTTGGTTCAATTATATTTTTCAAAATTTGTATTAATGTCATTTAAGTCTCTCAAATTCCTTCAAATCGTTCTAAATTCATTTTAATTTTACTGAAATGAGTGGACTATTTTTTATTTAACAATTTTTTCCAACTTATATAAATTCATGTCAAATTTTATCCTAAATTCAGAATTATTAAATTAAAATTTTAAAAAATTTATTTCATTGATATTCTCTTCATTTTTTTCGTTCTTGATTAATTCTTTTGAATTCGCTTAAATTCTTATAAATCCGCGTAATTTTACTAAATTAGGTTAGAAAAAGTTATTCTTTTTTATTTTATTCGACTGCGTAGTCTCATGAACTCACCTTGAATGAATAGGCATTTTATCAAATTCTTTTGAATTCTCATAGATTTTTTCTAATTTATTCTACATTTAATGAATTAAATTAAGTCTTTTAATATTTTTGGATTGTTTTAAATCAATTTGATTCTTAAATTCACCTTTAATTTTTCTTAATTTCATAAAATTTTTTTGATTTTTCAAAAAAGTCTCTAAATTCACTACAATTTTATTTAACTTCTTTTTTTTGGAATTTACATAAATTCCGTTGAAGTCGCCCTAAATTCTACTTACTCATATTTTGATCAATTCAATGGCAACTTTTTTATTTCTAAAATCTTGTACGATTATCTTGTTTTTAATTTTAATGAAATTATTAAAGTCTCTGAAATCACCTTTAATTATTATAAATGTACTTCAATTTTACGGAAATTAGTGAAATATTTCGGATGACACCAATTTCTATAACTCATTTGAATTCATGTGGAATTTACCCTGAATACTTATTACTTAAGCTTTGGTTGTTTAAAAAAATTGCATTCTTTAGAAATCTCTTAATTTTTCAAACTATCGCCTAATCTAATTGAATTAAGTAGAATTTTTCGTAATTTACTCAATTCCACCTAATCAAATGAATTATTATTTTTTTTTTTAGATTTTATTCATTTACCTGGGATTCTTTCAAACATACCTTAAATTCTGAGGAATTTTATCACATTATTTTTAATTTCCGTGGATTTTTAAAACTCTTATTCAATTTACCAGAAATCAGTTCAATATTTTAGATGTTAAATTTGTTGTTCAATTTACTCGAATTTTTCGAAAATTTATCTTAAATTTTTTTAAACCTTATCAAAATTTGCTCATTTCTCTTAATTGTTATGAATTCGCATGAATTTAAATTAATTAGTGTATTTCTTTCCGAGTTCAATATGATCCTTTTGTACCAAAAAATCTTTTGAAAACCACCCAATAAAATTGAAATAGTAAAAATAAAAAAATCGTTGAAAAGGCCATATAAAATAGTGTCATAAAAAAGACTTGTGAGCTACATTGCGAAAGTAACTAAAAAAGTAACGATTTTTATAGTTACTGTTTCTATTAAAATATAATTAATTACCAATTTGTTACATATTTACAAATAAAGTATCTTTGTTACCATCCCTACAGTAGATAATGCAGCATACAGTGGATAATCATGAATAAGGAACACAAATCATTAAAAAATAATCAATTTGAATTAATAAATATGAAAAATGATAGTTTCCCAATTATAATAAAAATTCAATTACTTAATTTACATAAATTAGTATTTTCAATTAATGATTATCCATTGTAGGGAGGTTTTACCTACTTCGTATTACTTATTATCGACGTGAAATATAAGATTTGAAGAAAATTAGCTCGGCTCTTGACAAACATAATTATCTCGATTCAAAAATAATGTGTCGTAAGAAAGATCTTGGAATATATAAATATATATTTTTTCAAATTTTCTATTGTCCGAAATAACTTAAGTATTTTTTGACAATTTTAGTCGGCCAAAGTAAGTGATCTTGCCACCAATCAGAAGTTAGTGGTTCTTTTGACCTCCGTGCGTGGAATGCAGCAGACACACACTTTCCTTCAAAGTATGCTTGATGATCAACATTTCCACACGAAATTTCATGTGAGAATGTTATGATTCCTGCACACTTTGACTTTATCAAGGATCGGCCATTTTATGCTTATTTCTTGGTGCATAAACTGCAAACTTCCTGTACAGTGTTACAAAAATTATATTTTGTATCCACATCATCAATGTACACATTTTTTGTCTTAGAAATGTATTTGTTAATAGAAACCTTGACAAATTAATTAATTACAGCTCAACACACATTTGCTTCTAAACTTGATTACCATTTGAAGATTGGCGACCTATTTGAGAGAAGAAGGAAGTTACTGTAATTGAGTAAATCTTGGTTTCGACTAGAAACTCGTTAGTAATTCACGATTGACGCCTTAGTTAACAAACCATAGATGTGGCGTTAACGTAAAATGATTGAATTATCCGCCGGGCTTATAGCTGAATTTCAATAAGCTGGGGTTTCATGTAGTCCTGCCTGTATCGTATCAAATTAATTTTGACGTGAACTATTATACGACTATCGGATCCAAACTTGTATGGTAGCGTCTTTCCGGTAACGTGATAGGACAAGAACTTGTATTATATGGTTTCTTCACCATTATAAAGGTCCAAGTTTGCTTTCATATCTAGATCAGAATGAAATTACGGCCTACCTACGATTTTTTTAATTAAAATATATAGATATTATTAATACAAAATTTTTGCACTTCATAGTATCTGTTATCTAAACTTATAAAAAAAAAATAGCAAGGACAATATTTTCCATCATTCATGAATCTTCATATCTTAAATTAAGAAATATTATATAATATTTTTATGCAATATATTCAATGATCCATACAGCATAGATTTAATTTTGGACAAATTTGTATAAAGAACCAGGTTTCAGTTGTTCACTGTATAAAATCAAGTCTATTTTTTGAAAGCTCAATTTTTTTGGAAGAAAATTAACAAGCATACTGTTCTGCAGCACGTAATAAAATACTAACAAACTCTAAACAATAGTAAATATTACATAAAATTCAACAAAATTTTATTAGGTGTTCTAGGACAACCTGATTTTTTGTATTGTACCACCAAATGTCAAAATATCCAAATCTATAAAAATAGACTTGATTCTATATCTAGAACAGAATTTTAAATATTCTTTTGAATCTAATGATGTTTTGTTAAGAAATACCCGTTTCCGACAAAATAGCACTAATATAGCCTAAATTAATTCAAAATTGAAAGTTAAATTTTAAAAATCGAAAAATTTTGGTTCTCAACTTTAAAAAAATATAATTTCTAGAGAAAAACGTTAACATATACTATTATTGTGTAAATATTTCAAATATTCCTTGAAATCTGATAATGCTTTGAGAAAAATACCAATTGCCGACAAAAAAAACCAACATAGCCCAAAATTGTTTAAAAATGTATCTTTACAATTTTTGAATTGAAATGATTTTCATATGAAACATAGAAAATACTGATGTTTTGAGAAACATGCAAACATACCCTACTATTGTTTCATTATTTTCAATATTCTACAAAATCTAATAATATTTAGTTCAAAAATACCGGATTCCAACAAAAAAATATTAACATAGCCTGAATTTGTTCAAAATTATAAGCTTCATTTTTGAAGCCAAATGATTTTCATTTAAAATTTAAAAAAGTAATGATTTTTTGAGAAACATGCAAACATACTCTATTATTGTTTTATTATTTTAAGTATTTTTCAAAACCTAATGATGTTTTGTTAAAAAATATCGATTTTCGACAAAAAAAACATTAACATAGCCTGAATTTGCTCAAAATTATAAGTTTCATTTTTGAAGCTAAATGATTTTAATTTAAAACTTTAAAAAATAATTGTTTCTGGGAAAATATGCAAATAAACCCTATTTTTGGTTAAAATATTTTAAAAAGTTTTTAAAATCTAAAAGTGTTCTATTAAACATAGCTTACACATTTTTCATTAAAAGTGCCAATATACGATATAGAACGACAACAAAAATAAAAAATTATGATTCTAATGACTAAATGATAATTTAAGGACTGATGATAATCTAAAAAATCTTACGATATTTCAATTAAAAAATAACGATTTTCGATGAAATACATAACATTGAAATTGTTGCAAATTGTGAATTTTCTTCAGAATTTAATAATCAGTGTTTAAAATAAACGATTTCAGGTGAAAAATGTTGAAATGATCTAAAATTGATTCGAAACCATGAATCTTCTTTAAAATCTATACCAATTTTTAGTTAAAATTTAAGCATAACCTAAAGTTGTTCAAAGTTTTTAGTTTAATTTTTGAAGACAAATTACTTTTTTCAAGATAAAAGGAAAGATCACATACGGTTAATTTTGATAATAATTGTGAATTATTATTTAGAAATTATTGTGCAAATATTGTAAAAATTTTTCTAATTCTCATAAACTTGAATTAAGGATAGCAATATTAGACGAAAAACACTAGCATAACATAAAACAAAATTGTTTTCGATTGTGGATCCACTTTTAAAACTAACGTTTTTTCTTGAAAATAACCAATTTCCGGTCAAAAATGTTGACCAAATCTAAACTTAATCCAAAATCCTAAATCTTCTTCAAAATCTTCATCCATTTGCGGCGAAAAACATTAACATAAAAAAGTTGTGCAAAACCCTAAGATTAATTTTTTGAGTTAAATGATTTTCCTTTAATAATGTAGAAATAAATGATTTTTGGGATAGCAAGCACACATACCTCATTATTCTTTAAATGTCAGGAGTATTCATTTGAATCTAATGTATTTTTTGTTACCAATAGCAATTTTCAATAAAAAAACAGTAACATAACATATCAACATTTTTTTATTGTGAATTCTCTATTATGCCAAATGTTTTTCTTAAAAATAGCCAATTTTTTATTTGAAATGTTAACCAAATCGAAAATAAATCCAACGTTTTGAATCTTCTTTAAAATCTCTACTAATTTCTGATAAAAAACATGAGCCTAGCCTAGGCTTGTTTAAAATTGTAAATTAAATTTTTGAAGTCAAATTACTATTGTTCAAAACTTATAGTTTAAACTTTTTTTCGACAAAAAAAGTATAAAAACACTATTATTTTACAAATATTGTAAAAAATTTTTAAAATCTAATGATCTTTTAATAAAAATAGTAATTTTAGACGAAAAACACTAACATATTAAAAAATTGTTTTTGATTGTGAATCCTCTCTTAAAAGTAACGTTTTCTCTTAACATAACCAAATTGTAGGTCAAAAATGTTATCCAAATCTAAAATTGATCAAAAATTGTTTTTTTTTAAACCTATACACATTTTCGGTGAAAATCATAAGCATAATCTTGTTTAAAACTCTAAGTTTAGTTTTTGAGGCCAAGTGATATTTGTTTATTAATTCAAAAAAAGGATTTTCGG
>JAUELO010000296.1:5842917-5853580 GCA_032357855.1 Amphibolips quercusostensackenii | reverse complement strand
CACGTGGTATTGGTAGTGGCGCAATAAAGATATATCGCACTTTCAACTTCGCAGTAGACTGATGTGACATATTTTTTTGCGCACTGGAGTTGTATCGCACTTGCGGCTACGCGGTAGACTTTTGTAGCATTTGTAGTTGCGCTTCAAAACCAGGAAAAAATTCCGGATGCGCAGTGGATTATTGTAGCATTCTCAGTTGTTCATTAGATATGTGCTACACTTAAAGCTGCGCAGTAGACTTCGGTGATATTTTTAATTGAGAACTATCATACTGCATAATTATTTAATTGATTAAGCCAACTGCGTAGCTGTAAGTGCGACGTACTTTTACTGCTCAGACTGAAGTATCATACAATTGTACTGCACATTCATAAACCCTAAAGTAGTCTATTACGCATCTAAACGTACGACATAATACTAGTCGGCTACCAACAATGTTTCTTAAATCTACTGCTCATGCTAAAGTTCGACACTACTCTGGTGCGCAGCCATAAATGTCACAGAAGATTACTGCGCCGCTGTAAATGCCACTTAAATATATTTCGCAACCACAAATGCTAAATAAGGGTAATGGGCATCCAGAATTGCAGTGTAACTTTCATACCTAACCACACATGCCGCAAGTCTACCACGCAGCTGGTAGTGCTACGTATATAACTCTAGTGCGCAACTAAATATACCACATAATTTTCTTGCGCAGCCAAAAGTATGATATAATACAGGTTGGAAACCACCAATGACACATAAATCTACTGCGCATCCGGTAGTGCAACACAAGTCTGGTGTGCAACGATTATTGCTACAGAAGCTCACTGCACAGCTGGAAGTGCAACATAACTTTATTGCGCAACCACAAATGCCACATGAGGGTAATGCGCATCCATTAGTGCAATGTGAGTTTAGTACCCAACTACGCATGGCACAAAAATCTACTGCACAGTTGGTAGTGCTACATAACTGTAGTGCGCAACTAAATATGCTGCATAGTTCTATTGTGCAGCTAAAAGTGCGACATAACTCTGGTGTGCAACCACGAACGTTACATAAATATACTGCGCATCTGGTAGTGCCACATGAATTTAGTGCGCAAATATAAATTTCAGGTCTACTGCCTAGCTGGAAATGCAAAACTAGATGCAATTGTCCATATACCCCCGAAACCTTAAACTTGACTAAGTTCAGGCAGTGCTATCGATACTGATAGACAGATCCGACCCGATTTGGTATTTTTCGGACTAAAAGCACCGGGTCTGGTATATAACGCAAAGATCCGATGCGAAGATTTTCGGACGTATCAACTAGAGACCCGATCAGAGTAATACCGGATCGGGTATTTGAGAGACGCAAACAGAAATTTTCGGATCAGGTCTGCTAATGTTACCTGCTGGATCCGGACCCAAAAATATCGGTACAATTTTAGTTCTTGAACATCTCTGTTCCTTGAAAAAGTTGATTTTGTTCACCTGGTGCAGATTTGACGTCCCGAGAGTTTTGCACTCGAATCTCGACAGATTCCTGCTGGACACCTAAAAAGTTCATGTTCGATTCCCGAGAGTAATATTCTGGTAGATTCCCGGTCAGTTCTTGTGGAAAATTAAATTTTTTGTTTCAAAAAACGCCCAACTTATACCGGCACACAAAAGTGATTCCCAAAAAATTTATAACTAGTCTAGGATTAACCATCGCTCGCGGACATTAGCCATTCTTGAGCCATCCATTATCGAAGCCCTATCCTACCCATGACCAAGTCTTGAGCCATGCAGCTTATTTTCATGCGGGTACTGAAAACGTTTGCAGATCGTTTAGCATTTCATTTAATATAAGAGCTTTCTCTTGAAAATCGGTCCGTATACTTAATCACCTGTATCGCCCGCTTGCCTACACTACTCGAAGACAACATCATTCAAAAGCACATAATTGTTTTTCAACAAAGCACCTTGCAAAACACTTGCCACCACTCAACAGTTTGAAATTACAAAACGTTTAAAAAAGGTCGTAAAGGAAAGATAGATTCAGTAGCCACGACATGCGCAGCGCCACCGAGTTTGAACTATGACATGGAATTGGAATTTGATTGAAATATCAACAAGAAATATTATAGTAAATAATCAATTTCAAACCGTAGTATGACATTCATGATTACACCGAATTGACTTTCACTGCCCTTGTTTATTCAAATTGATCCGATAACGGCAATAACTTCGAGATACACATGAGTTTGCCAGTAATGCTAACAGACAGCGACTTTTTCAACTGCGTATGCACCTAGAAGCGCGGGTCTATTTGAAATTATAAAATATGCACTTGTGATATTGCATAAGTAATAAATTATCTTAAGAAATGACGTATTTCTTCGATGAAACGTAATTAATTTCGTAACAGTAAAAAAAATTTAAAGTTTGTATCTGTAGCATTACTGATACTATTCATTGAATTCAAATAGATTCGCGTATTTCGGTACATGCGCAGTTGAAAGAGTCGCGGTCGTTTAGCATCACTGCTTAACACAAAATAATCCGATGGGCTTCAGTTGTTTTCGGAGCCTCACAGCTGATCAACGCGAGTCCGCTTTCGTGCTTACTCTTGATGGAAACGCGTGTGCCCTTGCGGCTTGATAGTGATTCAACGTAATGATGCAGTCACCCAGATAGGCCGTTAAGGTACAGCGCTTTATTGCTACGCTCTTATTTTTATCACGCTTAATTGCGCTCGATTGACAGCTAACGACCTTTCTTTTTAACTTCGCCGCGGCTTCCACAATAGATCGCGGCGCAGAATCAATTCCTGGAAGGAAATTATCAAAAGGCGAATAATCCAGGTTCGACTGTATTTGAAGTTGATAGATCAGTAAATGAATAATTTCAGTAATTTTAAATGGTTCCAATTTTGAAGTTCTGAATTCACATGTTAAACGCTAAATTCTTTATTTTCCCTTCTCATCGGTTTTACTTTTTTTCAATTAAAAATATTTGATTGGAAAATGTCAATAATGAACAATAATTATAATGCAGATTTGAAATTAAAAAATTGGATTTTGAGTTTAAAATCAAGAAAAATAAAAGTTAAACTATTTGAAATTAATATATCAGTAAATAAATAAGTTCGGTAATTTTAACTGGTTACAATTATAAAGTTCTTAATGTGCATGCTGAAAGTTAAATTTTTAATCCTTTCTTCTCATAGGTTTTGATTTTGCAATTAAAAATTGAATTGGTTGACATTTAGAAAGGAGCTGTTCAAGTATTACGTAAGCACTTTTAAGATCACTTTCACCCCCCCCCCCCCCCACCCGCCTCTTCCTTCCCTCTCTCGAGATCGCGTAACACTTTCTTGATCCCCCGCATTTTTTTTTTAGGACATATGTTCCTAGATTGAAGAAAAAAACTATGATTTAACATAAATGCAAAGTTACTTATTCTTTTATAAGTGATAATGATTTCATATATAACATATTGCCCGATTCTTAGTACTGGCAAGATCTGAAACTGATTTTTGTGAATGATGCAAAATCTTACGTAAGGTTTCAATGCCCCCCCCCCCCCCTTGTGAAGAAAATGAGAAATTGCGAAGACACTCCCCTCTCCCACAAACTGCTTATGTAATACTTGAACAGCCCCAAAGTGTAATTATGAATTTTAAAATTATTCATTTTCAAGATATTTAAATTTACTTGATAGTAATAACAAAGTAATTTGCTTCAAAAATTTAAATTTTAAAGGGTACGAGTATAAAAAAGTTTTGCTATTTAAACTTTTTGTGGCTAAAATTGTTTTTCGTTTCTAATGAATTTCGCATTCGTTAAAGTTTCAAATTCCTGAAGTAGAAATGCTTTTATTTTCATATTTCCTATTTAAAATTACCATTTATTTCGTACGGAATTTTTTATAATAATTTTTTAATTTTTTGAAATAAGAACAATTTGTTTTTTCATGTTTAGCGTTGAATTATAATTTTGTTACGCAATAGCAATTTAAAATTCTAAAATTTTGGAAGCTTTAAAAAATCCAATTTAGTCAGTCGTGAAAGAAAAAAAAGTTCACCTAAATTGGCATTCATCTGTTATCTTACCTTGCATCGGTTTTTCAAAAATTTAATTTTTCATTGTCAGCGTTATTTATAGGAATAGAACAGAATTTTTGATTTTCTGTTATTTGTTGTGCAATTAAAATTAGAATTTTTAATTTTTTGTTATTTTTTGTGCAATAAAAATTAGAATTTTTTATTTACTTTTTTTTGAAAATTGGCATTTTTGAAAATTTTTTATATTTTGTGCTATCAAAATCAGAATTTTTGATTATTCAGAAAAATTCAAAAAGTTTTTATGATAATTAAATAGGGTGCTTAAAATGCAATGTTTTTCTTTCTCTGACTATCTTCATATCGTGCGTTATTTGGCTTAAAATGTTCATTTTCGTTTGTTTTTTGCAATTTTGAAAATGCTATAACTCCAGCCATTTTTTTTTATCAGGAAGAGTCATAAAGATAAATTGTTCATCTTCTTGAGTGCTACTCATAACCACGCGTAGAATTTTTAAAGCCTAAAAAATCAGTCTCAAAAATTTTCAAAGTGTGCTCACATCTTGAATTTCAATCCAAAATGGCTTGCTAAAAAACTTGACCTTTAATTTGAGACACTCGAGGAGTATACCAAAGGCCAATCCAATATATAAGTTTTTTCAAAAGTTATCGTGCTCACAGACAGACATACAGACAGACACATTCGTAAAAACCTGTTTTTTGAGTTCAGCTGGTCTTAAAACGTGCACATTTGACAAAAACTGGGAGGGGTTAAATTTTACACAAATCTAATAACTTCTAATTATAGGATGAAAATGTAAAAAATTGAGCTTTCAACCAGAAATTATAAATTTTCCGCAAAAAATTAAGTTCCAACAAAATAGTTACTTTTTTAACCAAAAAGTAAACCTTCATTAAAGAAAAAAGTTGAATTTTCAACAAAACAATTTAATTTTTAACCAAAAAGGATAACTTTTTGCAAAGTTGTTGAACTTTAACCAACTAGTTGCATTTCTATTTAAGAAAGATGCAATCTCTACTAAAATAGATGCATGTTTTAATTAAAAATATTCGAATTTTTATTAGACAGTTGCATTTCTATTTAAGAAAGATGCAATTTCGACTGATATAGATGAATTTTTTAATCAGGAATATAACTTTTCCAAAAATAGTTAAATTTATAATCAAACAGTTGCATTTTTATTTAAGATTGCTTCTAATAAAATGTTATTTTTAATTCATTGTAGGCGTCTTCAAAGTTAAGAAACTTTAAATTTTAGCGTAATATACTCCTTCGGAAATTTCTAAACTGGAATTCAAAGGAGGAACATTTTAATTTTATCGTCGGAAATCTCGATAATAAAATTAACTATTTCTATTTACAATGAGAACAAGCAAGTGAGGGGTAACGCGCTAGACGCAATGGTAGGGGTATAGTGAGCAGGTAAGCTCAAGTCGGGAATCGCCCACACATTCTCTGTGATAGAGACTTTGTAATAGAGGAAGCGCTCCTTATTGACCAGATTGTGCCCGTATAAGGTCTAAGAGTGTGGTGTATAGTCAGATGATATATTAGGGAGTCGGATATAGTTTGTTCTTTCGAGCACGTAGTGGGGCGGTGGTCATGCGGTAGGCAAGGGTGGTGTGATGGTTGCGCGGTGGCCGACGGTATTGGTGGTCGTGTGGTAGTCGGCGGGGGTTTTGTGATCTCTGATTACGTCATCTGTCAGCGTTGTGATTAAGTTAAATATATTACATGTAAACTCAGTGAATATTGTTCAAACTCTTTTTCAACGACTAATCAACTTTCAAAGTCAGCAATCGTTTTTAGTACCGCCCGCGCTGGCCGTCAAGGTAATTTTCGACGGGTGTGCAGTCCTACCCTCTCTGCCGTATTTTAAACTTTTTTTTTCTTCGTTTTTATGCGAAAAATAAAGATGAAAAAATACTGAAAGAAATCACAAACAGAGAGCTCTTGCGACGAGATTCGCCAGCAGAGACGTCTTACGAGAGTATGTAATTTACTGCGTCGTTCTCCACAGTCCCGTTAGGCAGTAAAAAATAAAACAAGGCGCACGCAAGCCCCCAGAGAAAGGGGTGGAAGTGGTTTCAATGGGAGAGGGTAGAGAATAAAGGAAAGAGGCACTGGCGTACTTATGCGCGAGGAAAAGCGGTGTGAGAACGGAAAACGAAGAGAGACGAAAACGCACTTAGCTAAACGGTCTAGGGTTTTTATCGACTTTTTGTTTGTGCAATTTGCGCAATTGCGATGCAAACACCAGGATTTATGAAGAATGCCATAAAAAGATTTCCATAATAAGTGGAAATTACTCTTCCATTTTCAAGTTTTATTCAAGCATTGCAGAGTAGGGGATTTCTAATTCATACTCTAGAGGTGTTAATGTCTGTGCAGAAATTACGTAACGTTTTTTTTCTGAAATTTTGAACCATGCAACCCCTTCCCTTTCAGAATTCGTGCAGCTTAACCCCCTCTCCCCACCATCTATCTTGCGCAATTTTGGAAGACTACAATTTTTTTTTAGCTTATTTAAGTGTCATCCAAAAACAACGTAAGATGATAGGAGGAGGGGGGGGGGGGTAAAATCTTTCTGTTTCTCATTAATAAGCAAAGTAGTTTAACTGTTAGCCAAGTAGTTTAAAAACAAAATAAGAATAATTCTTAATAAAAAATTTCAATTGCTAATATTTTAACCAACAGAACATTTTAATTTTGAATCTAAATCAGTTAAGTTGAGCAAAAAAAAACGAGATTTTAACAAGACTTGAATTTATAATAAGAAGAGATTTTTTGTTCAATAAAGAAAACAAATTAATGCGAAGTGTTGAATTTTTAAGACAAAAAATGGATTTTTCTTCAAAATGGTTGAATTTTTATCCAAAAAGGATAATTTTTCATTAAAAAAGACAAATTCTGAACAAAATACATGAATTTTTAGGAATTATTCACACGTACCAGAAAGATGCAGCTATTAGTACTAATATTTTGGTATAAGTAGTCCCTTTCATTGCTCCGCATATTCTAACAGAAAAAGTCTGTATATTTGCAACAAAATTTCGGTACACGTAGCCAACGTCAAATACTTAACCAAACAGTATTTATATTATTATTCTTAATCAACACTATTTGCAAGCAATATGACTAATTTTCTATCAAATGCGGCGATTTTTAGAACAATCACATAAATATTCTATCAGGCTGTTGAAATTTCAGACTTAAAATACGAACATTCTACGAAAAATTCAATTTTTAAAAAAGTTTATTTTCAAACAAACAGTTGAGTTTTCAAACGAAACGTAAATTATTCAGTTAAAAAAAATTTCTTTAACAAAAAAACCAATATCTTAAAAACTTTTTCAATTTTCAACCAAAGAAATAAATTTCCAACTAAAATTATGAATCTTAAACCAGAAAAATTAACTTTTTAGAAAGAAGTCTAACTTTCAATGGAATTGGATTTTCAATAAAATACATGCACTGTTAACGAAGAGAATTAATTTTCTACGAATCAAATTAAATTTTGAACAAAACACATGAATTTATAAGAAATAGTTGAAGTTTCAAATAAAAAATATTCACTCACAACCAAAAATGAAATAGGTGAATTTTCAGTTGAAAAAATTAATTTCTTACTTAGAAGAAAGCTATTTATAAACAAATTAGTTTGGTTTTTAGCCGAAAAAATAAATTTTCAACCAAAAAGATAGATTTTCAACTATAAAAATAAATCTTTAAAAAATCGGTTCCGCGAGTACTTTCGACAAAACAGTTGAGTTTCTACCAAATTGTTCAATTTTCGAGCTGAAAATACAAAATTTCTACAAAACAGTTGCATTATGAACCGGAAAATGTGAATTTTAAAAAAGTTACCTTTCAACTACAACAAAACAATTTTTAACCAGACAATAGCAGTTTTAATTAAAAAAATGAAATTTATACAAAATGAGCTAAATTTTGAAATCAAAGAAGAAAAAAAAAACATGTGAATAAAATTGCTAAATTTTCAAGACAAGCAAGACAAATTTTTAACAAAATACTTAAATCCCTAATTGAAATAGAATAATTTTAAACTAATAGCTCAAAGTTTAACAAGAAATAATGATAATATTATTTACCAAAAAAGACGAACTTTCAACCAAACACGTACACTTTCAACCAAGAGAATTAATTTTCTAATGAAAAAGTCCAATTTCGATGAAAACACATGAATTTAACAAAAAAGTTGAATTTTCAACTAAAAAATATACATTTTTAACAAAAACTAAAAAATTATCATAATTTGTAGCTAAAGAATTGAGTTTTCGACTAAACTAATGGATTTTTTACTAAGAAAATAAATAAACTTGAAAATTGACATATTTAACAAACAAGTTTATTTTCAACCAAATTGGGTTAATTTTAAACCAGGCAGTTGCAGTTTAAACACAAAATATGAAATTTTTATAAAAAAGATAGATTTTCATAACCGAAAAAAGAAAACAAAATGCAATGAAATTATTGAATTTTCAAGACAAAAAGACGAATTTCTAAGTAACAGTAGACTTTTCAACCAAATACTGTGATAAATAAATAAAATTTTTAATCATTCACAGACAAAAGAGTTCCTACCCGTTTAATTAAAAACTGAAATTTAAGGCCTTGCAAAAATGACAAAAGTATATGTACATAATACTAAATACTTATTGTTATTAGCACTTTTTTTCATATGTTTATAAAATCTTAGTGGGATTAGCGGCGGAGAGGGGCGCCAGATATCTCGGTATCTTAATACAGGGGTGGGTGAAAATTTCAGAAACACTTCTTGCGTAATTTTTGTTGAACCCTTATTTGTTTACTTGCTTCTTAATATTTTGTGAATTTATGGTTATTACTTTAATACTCACACCAATATTTCTAATTACTACTAATAATTTTAGGTAAATTACAAGTAATACTGTTACAATTAATCATAATGTAACATATACGTAAGAAATCGATTCGAGCAGACACCTTCACCCCCATATAAGACAGCATATGAAAATATTTATCCCCCCCCACTAAGTTTTATTTTATTAACATTGGCCTGACTGAAATTAACCATTACTACTACAAGCGACAGTAACTTAAACTCTCCTCAAATTATCTTGTAATACATAAATATTTATAAGTTTTGTTTAAAAATTAAGGATTTTTTCTAAATCTTGCACTAATTGCGCAATAGAATAAAATGTTGCGGATTTTGAAAACTAATATTAAGCTCGGAAGAGCTTGTGACTTTCTATCGAAGTTCCTACGATTAGCACCTCTGCAAGTTGCTTCAGAAGTGGGCGAATCGGGTCGTCGCTCGATGAGCACTTTAACCCAGTTGTTTTGCAGACAAAAAGAGGAAACTATTACGGAAATGTCGACCAATCGAAAATGCAGTTTAAGCTCTCTTACCACTCTCTCTCATTCTGAATAGTCTATGAGTAGCTTTACACTCAAGATATTTTTTGGAATGCTATATAAAAAACGAATAATATTTTCTCTTCTGTAACTCAAAATATGAATTTAAAGTATACAATTTATAATCTTTTTGTCAATTATAAACTTAGAGGTTCTGAATCGAGGCAATAGGGTGATTAAACAAACTATTTAGAGTAGGTCAACATAAATTCCATCCTATAGCCGCCCAAAATTCCCCTACTTACCCCCTTTACATTTTAAACTTTGCTTCCTCTCCTTTGCGCAACTTCTTCCTTACCTACTTCTTCCTCTCCTTACTTTTCCTAAGTTTACCTTAACTTTCTTTACACTCCTTATTTTCCTCTACTTTTCCTGGTTCCTTAGAACAAAGTATGACGGACAGACGGACACCCGACCAAAACTATAAGGGTTTTTGCCCGGGTCCTAGAAACTTTAAAAAGGCAAATTTCAAATTTAGTTCGAGAGGATGGCTCATCTCATGATGCTTACAAAAATATTAATGTGTTTTTTTTCGATTTGACAATGTTAAATAGTGTCATGCAATACCTCTTTTTCGCTATAAAAATGATAACCATTTTTTATGAGAGAGAACCCCCACTTCTAGAAACATGAAACTCAAATGTGAAAACAAATATGAAATATACATTGATTTTTCACTTTGACCTCCTTACCCTTTTCCAGGATGATTTGAGGACGGTTGCAAATAAATCGATTGATCTATATTGATAATACAGTTTATTAAAGAATATGGAAGTCATGGTTATTCATAATATATTATTAAAACTTGTTCATACCGTAAAACCTACACTCTTAAAAATGTTTGGGATTCTACAACATTTCTACAGTATAAGCATAAGGTTGAATTCCAAAAATGGTATTGGAATAATAAAATGGCAATACATGTATTGTAAGTTTTGTAAATTGTGGGTCACCGCCAAACATTCCAATACTTGTATTGTAGGGTTCATAAGTCAAAAATTGTGCTCACGCGCCTCATTTGACAAATTTCCCGGTGCATGGTCTAGCCGTTGTGAATTTAGTACAATATTACAATATGATACATTATGATACAATATCATATGCTGTGACACAATAAGATACAAGGTAATACAATATGGTGCAATAACATACAATGTGATACAATATCATATACTATAATAGAATATGATACAATATCATACA
>JAUELO010000296.1:5796547-5806991 GCA_032357855.1 Amphibolips quercusostensackenii | reverse complement strand
AAATAATTAATAAATATTTTTTTTTGTTAATTCTAGAAATAGTTGCAGAAGATACAAATTTAAAGAGGATTCTTCACTAATAAGAGTTAATAAACAATACGAACTTTCGAAACACACTTTTATGAACATAGTAGTATTATGCACTCTTGTTCTTATTCGCTGTTTTAACTTTAAACTATATTAAACTTAATAATATGTAAGCTTTGAATTATAAAAACTTAAACATTTCATAAATGTTTAAACTTACAATGATTCTAAGATAATACCAATAAATAGTGAGACCAGCTTGACTTTTAGTAACAGAAAATCATGCGTATTTATTTTTTAAGAACAAAGAATAATTTGAAATAAGTTACATTGAAAGTAATAAACTGTAACAAATATTGTTTCTCACAAATATATCTGATCAGCTTTACTAAATACTTTATCACGTTTCTTCAGTCTTCTCTTCCTTGAATCGTCCATTTTCTTTGAAATATATTGTCTTTTTAATTTTTTGTTTGCCTTTTCCTTACATACCTTTTTTAATATTTTTTTTTATTCTCTTATTTTGTAGTTGAAGCTGTTCTCTAAAGCTCAGCTTTCTCTGCCTTCTCTCTTATTCTCGCTTTCTTTTTAGCTTCTAAAGATAATTTTTTTCCTGGCTTTTTTGCGATGTTTTTCCTCTTCTGCCTCTAGTAATGATATTTTCTTGTACTTTTTTTTTTGATGGTATTGTATTCATGTTTCCGATACAGCCACTTACAATATTTTGTTCTTTGACTTTTGTTTTTTTTTATGTTTTGTCCTTTCAGGTTTCTGCTGTCTGGACAGAATGAGGCCCTTTTGAAAGGAGATGGTACATTTAGAGCTTTTGGAATATTGCCATTGTTGAGGTCATTTTCCTTTAGACCATTATCAAGATATTCTTCTTCGGCATGATTCTCTTTAGTAGAAGTAAGTCTAAAGTTTTAAAAATCACGCTGTGATGCCGGAGAATTAATGGCTTCTGTTTGAACATGATTTTGCTCTAGAGAAGAACTTCCAGAAGAATTAGTGGAAAATGCTTTTGGCATGGTCGCAGTCGATGAGTTACCTAAAATTGCAATCAAAATGGGTGCTTTTTTAAATCCTTGGATAAATAAATTCCGGCTATGTGTAGATGCTTTCAGAGAGAAAAGCTTTGCAAAACCCATAAAAGTCAAATCATTATGATGCGTTGACAGACTCTTTTCATCTTCTAAGGACAAAATCATAATGTTGTCGGAACCATCTTTTTGTGGTTTATTCTTTACTTGCATTGTCATCATCTCTTTAATATTTCCAAAAAATTCCCAAATCATTCATTTGTGACTGAGCACTTGCGATTGGTGGCCTTACATCTGCACCTTAAAGGTGAGGTTGTAATACTTCTCCAACTTTCTCCTAAAGATCTTCCCTGGCTATGTTGTCATCTGCAACAACTTCTTCACTTTTTGTTTTTAGAGCTCACGACAAATCAAAAAGGCTCTGATGTTTAATATTTCTAGTCCAATAATTGCTTGACAATTTAAATAAGGCCATTTTGTATGCAGAAAATTGCTGTTCAATAAATTGCAGATAAGTTTTGATTTCCACTATATTTTCGCGTAAGTTTTCAGATCGACGAGGTAGCAGAAATTTTAAATTATCAGTGCCGTCTGCGTTATATAGAAACAAGCCGCATGTTCGAAAACCACTCTATCAAAATTGCAAAAGTTGCAATTCTTGATTGTTTCTTCCAATTAGGGTGCAAGATTCCTGCAGCTCAATCTTTTTCCTTTGTTCTCTTTTCGTCAATTTTGTACAACTTTTCTCTATTCCTTTTTTAAAGGAATAGAAACTAAAACATCCATTGGATGAGGAATGTGGGTCGAGCTAAGATACAGAACCACAAGAATAGCTTAGTTCTCGAGACATAATTGGCGTGCACTCATGGTTATTTGAGAAAAATGACCGTCGAGGAACAGAATAATAGTAGTGAAATCTTCTTTTTCAAGAACCAGGGATAAAAAACGTTTGTGATGTATTTATAAAAAAGCCCAGTCATTTAATTGTTGTCATAGGTTTCAAGCCTCCACGTCTTTGGTACTGATGCTGCAATATCTACAGGAACTTGTTTACACGAAAAGACTACCATTGGAGGTGCCAATTGTCCAACTGCATTTCCAGTTATCAACGCTGAAAAAGCATTCTCTTTCATTACAGTTTATGAAGTTATATTCTGTCTTATCACCTTTTCTCACTAGAATGTAGGATCCTTTCAAACAAAAAAGAAAGCAACCTCGTCGCAATTAAAGATCCTCCTACCATCGAAATGTACGTGGGTCAAAAAGATTAAGACAAAATGATGCCGGATTTCACTTAACTAATATTGAAGCATTTCTTTAGTTACTGAAGCGCGACTGTTAGTCAAATTCTGAGCTACTCTCTTTAAAGTTTCTAGATGTCGTTTCAGAAAAGCTTCATACTACGATCTGCCTGGTCTCCCATTTTCAAAATCGCTGGATTTGTTTAGTTCTTTTGCAAGAAGTTTTACGCTATCTAATAGTTAATTTTTGGTAGCGGAAAATCTATATTTTGCTACGTCAAACATCCACTGAACCAGCTGAGTCCCTCCCCTCTTCCTACACATGGATTATCAATACTGCATTTTGTAAATTTTGCTTGATGCCGAGGACTGCAACACCAAATAAAATCTATAGAATGCTGTAGTAATTAGCTAAAACAATTTTTTGAAACTTCATTGTGATCTACATCTGATCCTTACATTTAATTATATAATAAATATAGGCTAACCGTAATTGTTTGTGTTCTTCACCGTCTACGATATTGTTTCTACTGATTGGTTCTTTAACCCAAAACTTAAGAAGTTTACTCGATTGTAGCACTCTACCAGACCATATAGAAAAACTGTTCTGTTTCCCTTAAAATGACCTATTTTTCTTATCACAAGAACATTCGTAATCTGCCGACAACCCATGCATTTACGAAATCTGACACATTTACTTTAATGGAACATAAATTTCCCTTTAATTTCATACAAAATCTATTAATTTTAATAAGCTAAACAATTATCTCTATATAGTTTTAAAACTATTTTAAGATCTTCTTTGATCAATCTGAATGCTTAAAAGCAATGCCACTTGACAAAAGTTAAAAAAAAATTTAACTTCGTTGAAAATAACACAATTTTTAACAATATCTTAGAAATCTAATCACACAAATCTTCTTAAAATTTAAAAGGCTTTCATTAAAAAAAAAAAAAACGTTTAAATCGGATGAATGGTGTAGACTGAAAATTGATTTGTCTATGGGTACTTTTTTGCCTTACTGTGCGGTGGTAAAATGGTCGTAAGGTATTAGTGTAATTTTTTTGCAAATATAAAATGGACTTTTAACTTGTCCATCCCACCTCTAATTCGATTTTCAGCAATGATACCGTCCTAGTTGGGAGCAATAGTCATCTTTTAAAAAAAAATTGTAATTAGTTCAGTTAAAAAAAAAAGATACTGGATTGCTAAAAGAAAAAAATAAGTTCAAAGGCTTGGAACCAACTCGTAGATGGCAAATGGCTCGTGAAATCCTGCTTCTCTCCCTTTAGGCCAAAGAGAAATTACTGGCAATATGTCCGTTCTGCTATCGGGAGCATCGGTTCTCGCGGCGGTATAATTAAAGGAGCTGGGAGGATTAGGGGATTTTCGGTGGAGGGTTGAGTGGGATTGGTACTGACTTAGATTTCGCCACAGAGGAAGGATATTAACTGGAAAGTGCCCACACTCTTACTGATAGAACTCCTATTATTTATTTATTTTTACATAAAAGAGAGAGAAAATTTCACATTAATTTGATATTTATATATAGGATCTTTCTTCCAATAACCGATCGCAAAAATATAATTCATAATAATCCTATATATTTACAAGAAATTTAATAAGTATGAAATTAGAATCTTGTCACTTTAGACAATTTTCAACTAAAATTTTGTTATTGAAAAATATTATGCTAAGTGAAAAATCATCTATACAATTGATATTATATTTGGAAAAATCACAGAAACTTTGAGAATGTATAATAAGTAATGAATAAAAAATTTCGCAAAACCGTATAAAGATTTCTTTAAAAAAAAACTGATCTCGAAATCTTAGAATTAACTGATTGAATATTAGAAGCTGTAGGTGTGTCTAATTACTAAAAAATTGAATTTTCTTAACGAAAAGTAATAAAGCTCGAAAAATAAGTAACAAATCAAAACTTCTAGATCAGCATATAAATAATTGAGCAAGATATCGAACACATGTATATTTACAAGCCTTTAAAATTTCGAATCATTAGATTTTAAAAAACATTCATCATTTTTATTTTTATTTTAATTAAATTCAAAATCTCTTAACAATTTTGGATTGTGTTACAGTTTTTCATTTAAAATTATTGGCATTTTAAAAACAAAATAATTAGGCCTAAAAAAAATATTTTAAATTGTACAACAACTTTAGGTTTGGATTGTGTGTTTCACCTGAAAATTCTTTTTATAAACAAAAAAAATCATCAGCTTTGAATTTAATGATTTTTCATTTCAATCGAAAAATTTACAAGCTAACTTAATTTTTCTACCGGAATCTCGATTTATTTTTCAGAAATGATTTTTTTTAATAAAAAAAAATTATATTTGAAAAAAGATTCCCGCAGTTTGGAAATTTTAGGATATGTTAGCATTGCTCACCGGAAATCAGTTATTTTAAATTGAAAACATTAGGCTTACAGAAATATTCACAATCACAGATTATTTTTTGGTTTGTGTTATGTTTGTGTTTTTCGACTAAAATTACTATTGCTAATAAAAAATTATTATATTTTTAAAAATATTTACTAAATGTAAACATTGAAGTAAAATGTTAGTATTTTCGTCGGAAATCAAAATTTTGAAAAAAATGTAACAGTTTGATCGTATATATGTATAAATTTTCATTAATTTTAAAAAATATTGTATGCTCTACCTTTCAATTATTTTAGGGAATAGTGACTATGAAATACAAACATTTTTGTGGTGCGTGCTTGTTTTCAAATTTAAAAAAAGGTTAAAAAATGACTAATTTGAATATGGATCACAAAATTAAAAATTCAATAATCTGTCCATGTATGGAATTAAAGTTTGAAACACTACAGGGCGATAAGGTAAGAGACATGAGACAAAGTTTGAGCGAGAAAAATTTAAATCTGATTTGGTATTCTGATATACGTATTCTTGTGGCTTTCAGCGCTTACAGCGTATATTGCTAAAGTTTTTCTAGCCATGGACGAGCAGCATATGTCTCCTCATGGAGGGGGAAGTTTTGATTTAAGGTTCTCAAAATTCACATTATTTAGAGAGACCACTATGCCAGTCTGGCTATTGTCTCATTTCAGGATTGTCCAGAAAACTTTCTTTTTTAGGGGAGTTTCTGCTTCTGCTTTCCTTCAAGTGCAGGAATATAAGTTGTTTTCTTTAGGATTCATCGTAGAATTTATAAAACTATGAACGAGGTTTTTTACAGTTTTATATTATTAAACGAATGAAAAAATTAATTTGTCGAGTAAGAAAATTGTTTCGATCGGAAGACCTAATGAACATTAGCCTTGACTTGAAAATATGATAACACCGTCTGGAATACATGAATAAAAATATTTTTTTTAACAGTTGGAAGGCTTATTAAATTATGCGTTGAATGAACCTTGCACTCAGAAAAATGTTGTTTTTTTCAATCAAATAAACGCTTGTTGGACCCTATATCAAAGATAGAATTTGTTTCATTTAAATAAAATTTGCTTAAGTTAAAGAATGGTGTATTTGAATTAAATAAATATTATTTGAATCAAACAAATATTTGTTTAATTCAATACAATATTTTTTTTACCTACTTTTAGAAAAAATTGTTTGATTTAAACAAATATTTTTATCAGAGAAATTGAAGTTATTTGGCTCTGTAGGCTCTGAATTAGCACATGAGAAAAACAAACGAAATTCCGATTTTCGAAGAATTTTTTTTTCAACGGTGCGTAACGTATTTGAAATTTAGTATGCTCGCGCATGCAAAATTATTATTTCATAACACCGTGAAGATTTTTCGAGCATTAATGGCTCGAATGATAGCTTAAGTCCTAAATATCGTTTCTGTAAATTATTAAAATAATTAATTTATTCTCCTAGCTTCTGCTAAGAATTAAAGTTAAAGTACTAAATGCTTTAAAAAGCAAAACTTTATTTTTGTCTTTTTTATGTGATACTTTAATATCCGCAAGGCCAAATCACGTTAAACAAATTATAATAAACAATAATTTTATGATAAATTATAAAATCGATCAATACTTTTTAAAGGAAACAAGTATTTATTTGTTCAACTTATTTGTTTGCAAGTTTATACAAATATAATTCTTCTAAGACTCTTATAAATATGCAAAAAATATTTTCAAAATTTCAGATATGCCTAATCAAACTTGCAACAAAAAATTTTATCGAACACAGAAGATAAATGTTTAACAAAAAATATAATAATTAATATTTTAATAAAAAATATCTTAATTTTAATTTGAAAACAGTTAAACTCAATAAAGATACATTTTCAACAAAAATAGTCAGGAAAGTGAAAAATTTTTAACAAAATTTCAATTTCAGGGGAAAACACTTTTGAACACACAATAAAAATTTAAAACAACTATTTATTTTTTAAGGTTATTTGTAAATTTGTTTTTCAATGTTATATAAATATAATTTTCTTAGAATTCTTCAAAAAACTCAAAAAGATCTTTAAAGATTTCAGATATATCCAAAAAGTATCATAAAAATTTTAAAGAAAATTGTTAATTTTAAAGTGTTTAAAAAAAATTTAACCAAAAATTTAAATCTGAAAGATATTCGGAACTAGTAAAAGTTAGGAGAAATTAAAGAATATTCAATGGTTTTCCGGTAATTTTTTAATTTAAAAATTCTCTCTCAACGTTTAAGTTGTCTAAATATCTTTTAAATTAAATTGAATCAATGCTAAAATTAAAAAAAATATATATATCTTCAAAGTAACCTTTCGGATGCTTTTTAATCAGTTTCAGAAATATTTTTTAATGTTAAAAAATCTTTTTAAACAATCTTTTAAAAATAGTTTTTTGAATAATATATTATTTTTTATTTTCATAGAAATCTTCAGAAACCTTTTTAATATCATACCAAAACTTCTGAATATCTTTAAAACTTACTTAAACTTTGTATACAATTTTTAATTGTTGAAAATTACAGAAAACTTTGTTGAAAACCTTCTACATGCTTTTTGAAGATGAAACTTGGAATCTTCCAAAATTCCTAAAAAGCCTGTTTTTCGATATTTTTATTAGATTATGTATTGAAAGCTAACTAAAAAAAAAACTTCGTCATACGTTGATTATTGAGTTGAAAATGTTTGTTTTCAAATCATTATAAAGAATAGTATTTTTATCAATTAAAAAAATTTTTAATCTTTTAGTGTATTTCAAATAATATCAATGAACTATTTTTAAAAATTAAAAATTCCATTTTTTAAACCTTTTATGTAATATTTTAAAAATACAGCGCATATTTTCAAACAACATTTTTAATCCAGAAATGTATTTTTTCAAATATTGTTATTTTAAATTCAATCAATAATTTTAAAAAACTTTAAACATTAATACAAATTTTGTCTTTATTAAAAATATTTGATTATATTATTTTTAATAAATGAAGAATATTTTTAAAAAACTATTTTTTCAATTGTTTGGATTCGAAAATTTTACAATTTGGGAATTTCCTGTTTTAGATTTTTAGAATTCGTTGATTTTTTGTCGCCAATGTTATTACTTAATAATTTTACAATTCTGTAATTTTAAATTCGGGATTTTAATTTTTCGACAATTTTATAAATTCGGGAATTTCATTATTGAGGAATTTCCTAATTTGGTAATTGTACAGAATCGGAAATTTTATTTATTGGGACTTTAATTCGTCACAATTTTCTATTTTCAATATTTTCTTTTTCGAAAGTTTTTCAGTTTTAGGAATTTTATTTTTTGGAATTTTTCAGTCATCCCATTAGATCTTTCAAATTATTTTAAAACATATAAACTTAGATGATTTGATCAAGGATTTAAAAAGGTTTTATAATTTCGTATCATATTCAATTTCATTAGAATTTATTATTATTGCAATTGTTTTTCAAAATATTTAAAAATAGAAATTATTTATAAAAATGCATAACCAATATTAAATAAATGAAGGTATGTGCTTATATTAAAAAATGTAAAAAAAGTTTTTCATGCATTTTTTTTACTAAAAGCATTTGAAAGAATTACGCAATATAGGCGGTGGAAAGGTCCAAACTATTTTGTTAGGAACTGTTTCATGAGGAGGCGAGAAATACAAAATTGCCCAAAAATGTATTGAGGTAAGGAGGGGGAAGCGCCAACAGGTGTGGCAATGATGACTCTGCTCATAAAATCGCTATTATATGATAATTTTAATGCTACTTTAGATTAAATAAATCTGTTTCATTAAAGAGATAGTGCTACTTACTAAAATTTTGAAAATTTACGTTGAAAAAAATATATTATATAGAAAACACTTTCTAAAACGCAGGAATGGAAGATTTACTCGCAGAAATATAGTTTTTTACATCAATAGCAATACTTGAAGTACGGAAATTTAATATTACAACGAATAAAACAATATTACATCATGAACATAATTATGATAATTAAATGTGATTAACGTACAAAATATACTAAATGCCGTAAATAATTGAGACCTCACCAGCGGGCAAGCGCGACCAAAATCAAAATAATGTTTCAGAAGTGTTTAAGTAGTACACGTAACATAAAATTTGCCGTTAAGTGATCAGTAATGTAGAACAGACACTTATCTTCTGGACTAAATGCATGAAACTATTAAATATTATTAAATAATATCTTTGTAATAATCCTCCATCCGGTCGGCAAGGCAGGTTTTTTAAATTTATATGGTAGAAACATTTGCGTGCAGTTCGTTTGAAGCAGAATGTAGAGGAATAAAAGGTTATATCTATTTTTATTCAAAATAACTTATTCTTCTTGCTGGATACGCTTAAAGGTGATTTTTTCAGTACGAAAAATACCACAGGAACAAATAATTATATTTTTCCATCTTCAGATGTTTTGATTTCCATAAAAAGCTGCAGTCGCCTTTATCCTCCACTGGGGGCTAAAACCGACGACATACAGTTTGTTAAAAATAATTAAATTATTAAATCATTGTTTTATTTATATAATAATTGCACGTAGAAATATGTCATACAATAATGTAGAATTTATAATGAAAAAGAAATCTATTACATATCTCAGTAACTTTCAAAAAATCATTTTATGTTAACTGGTCGGCGCTGCTCTTCCTTACTCTACGTAATTTATGGATGGTACTTAAAAATAAACAATAATACTTTATACACACGTGTTATGCAGGAAAACAGGTTTTCTCGTTATGCGTTTCTCGCTTTATGGTCCTCATGGTGTAGCTCGAGTTGTTCCAACGCATTAGTGCGAGTCATTAAACTACAGGCGACACTTCTCTCAGGTCCGTTCCGATCCACCAACATGCGAAAATCCTGTTAAACTAGTTTCTTCAGCTTATAAATGCAAATGAAGCTTGTAAGCTTCTCACTGGCGCCTGAAAGCTCGCTTCTAAATGCCTGACATTCGCATATGAAACCCTATACTCGCCAGTAATATATATTATAATGATGATAAAGGAAATTTTCAACTCGGCAAATATTCCCTTCAAATCTCATTCTGAAATGTTATTTAAATGCAAATCATTTTTAAAAACGACGCAAGAGTTTAATTAGAGAATTCCATGAACTCAGGGCGCCTAGCGTCCTGGAAATTCTTACAAACAGAAAAGTCCTTGAATTGTGGTCATCGTCCTGGAATTTGTATTCCCTTAAAAAAATGAGGTTTTAAATTTGTTCTCTGCAACATGACAAAATTTTGCTCAACCTTTTTTTGGAAGTTCATGTATATAATCAGGAAGCGGATTAGAGCCAACGTAAAATTAGCTGAACAGTGTAGCTCGGCTCTCACAAGCGGAGATCCGCGATTCTTGCATGCGGAGATTCACGGTTGGCTAGCTACATGCGTGCGCGCCCACTACGGGCATAAACGTTGCTACGCGTCTCCCACTACATGCCAGTCCGACAGTTCCCGGCATGTGAGCTGATCTGTGCTCGGCACCTTTACAGTGACTCAATATGCTCCCTATAAATAATAATTAATAAAAACGCCGTTTTTTATTTAATTCTCATTTTTTTCTATTTTGAAAATAGAAAAACACACTTTTTTAACAGGAGATTGTTTATTTTATTACGGTGCGAATAGCGAAACCTAATATCGGAAATATTTCAAATTTTTGTATTATTTTCTGAGTTTTTTAACTTCA
>JAUELO010000296.1:5771407-5782643 GCA_032357855.1 Amphibolips quercusostensackenii | reverse complement strand
AAGAGGATGATTAGTTTTTAGCGCGTGCGCGCTGACGCTGAAGTACATGGTAAGAGAGAGAAAAAGCGATATCGTCCGCACTCTGATTTTGCCCCACCCGACACTTATTGTGGGGTATATGTGTATATGGGGTATATGTGTGAAAAATGAAGCTTACAGAACTTTTGGCAATTTAATCTCAGACTGTACCCAATTGCGTAGAAAATTCAAATTATGAAGATGCACACATATTCTGGTATTATAAAGAAATTTTTTTTAACAAGTTTTATCTGAGCCTTACAAGTACAAAGAATAAATATCTGAGCGTAAAGTGCGAGGTCTAAATATGTCCAAGCACGAAGCGCGATGTCCCCCAATAACGAGCGCAAAGCGCTAGGTCAGACAGACACGCGCCCTAGGTGCGCTCAAAATTAAAAACTGCGCGCGCAGCGAGCGATGAGAAATATTTTTATATAATTTTTTTAACTCAAAATTTTATTCCTCTATTTTTGGTAGAAAATTCAACAAATTAGTTAAAAATTTATGAATTTTAATGTACATTTATCTTTTTTGGTAAAAATTTAATCTTTTTGGTTTGAAATTTAACATTTAGGTTGATGATGTATGTATTATGATTTGTGTTCCTCACTTTTGGTAGAAAATTAATTTTTTAAATTGAAAATTCAATGATTTGATTGAAAATATAACTTGTTTTTAAAAATTCATTTTGTTATTTAAAGATCCATCTCACTGGTTGCGAATTGAATTATTTCATGAAAAATTCATTGTTTGTTTCACAATAATTTTTCAATGTGAATATTCAATCATTCTATTTGTGGTCATAAATTCAACAATTTGGTAGAAAATTTATGTATATCATTGTAAGTTTGCCTTTTTTGGTAGAAAATAACTTTTGTTGATTGAAACTAAATTACGCAGTTAAAATTAAACCGCTCTTTCAGAAATTTACTTTTTTATTTGAAAAGCTATTTTCTTATTGAAAATTCAATTACTTCGTTGAAAGTTAAACTTTTTTGCTGAAAATTCACTTTATTATCTATAATTTCATCTCTCCGGTTGAGAATTCAACTATTTTATGGGAAATTGTTTTTTTTCAATAAATGTTTTTAACTGCAAATTTAATTTTTCTATTTTTGTTTAAAATAAGGATGCAATGAGACCAATTCACATTTACTAAGGAAACAAAAATTGCACTTTATAGGTTACATATTATTTCATTAATTTTCAGTATTATTTAAATGTAGAAAATACATTGAATTTAAGGAAAATGAATTGTTTTTGAATCAATTCATATACTATTCCTATTTAGAATAAATCAGAATATTTACAAATTTATGAATGTTCACTATTAAAATTTTAACATTATTTATATCAAAAATTGACATAGGCGCGCACTACAAGCGCGCGCATGACGATATAGTACTACTTAAATTGAGCCTAATTTTTCTAGAAATCTTTTTTGAAGCTTTCCGTAAAACTTTCTCCCTGAAAAATTTCGATTTCTCAAAATTTACTTGACTCCCGAAACGATCGAAAATGTTTGTGCACAACTTGTGCAACGCCTTGATTAATTATTAATAACTTTTTTTTGGACAAACATTTCAAACTATAGTTAACGTCATCGATTGCAGAAGAAAAGAGTGCATACTTCTTATGAATTTTATTTGAAAAAATATTTAAAGTTCCGATTTCGTCGCGATTAAAAGTGAAAAAAGGCGAAATATTTTACACAGATAAAAATACATTTTTTCATCAGTAATAAAAAACTGAAAAAAGATACAACCTTTACATTAAAAAAAAGATGCGTAATTAAGTTTTCAATGCAGATACCTATTAAAAAAATTTTAAAAACTTTATTCTCAAGTGCTTAGGGGCCTCCCCTTTCGAGAAATATAAATCTATATTTTTGTTTTCATCTAGAGCCTCATTTGTGCACAGACCCTTTAAAAGTGAAGGTCAAAGCATTGACAACTGTAATTTGGTGATGGTGAATTTGCTTTTTCTAAAGCTTCTTCGGCTTCAATAACCTGAGTATTACTTTTTCTTGCACCTTAGCCCGGAATCGCTTATTCAGATATTGCAAAATTATATTTTTCAAATTTTCTTTATCATGATTACCTTAGTATTTGTTTTTTACTTGGCATTGAATTTCATTCTTAGCTACCCTGACATATTTATTATTTTAATCAATTTACATTATTATAATTTATATTATACGTTGGTATTAAAAGATACGTATGTTCATTGTCTTGTTTTTTTAATTAGAAAAAGGTGCGCATCCTATAAAAAAGACATATAAGGGCCAAGCCTTCATACCGTTAAATTGAAATGCTGAAAAAATTAAGAAATAATGTATGGTCATTTTCTGATCGATGTTTGCAAAAAAAAGTTTATTTAATTTTTATAATTTTCTTGGTTTCTACTGAGCGTACAATAACTTATAATCACCTTACGAGATGCGAAATAGTTCACTTTAATCTAGTGCACGTATTTATTTTGCAGAATTCCAAGCTGGTTACGTGAAAATTAGGAAAATCGAAAATAGTGAATGTTGGGTAGCTGCAACAGTGGTCTCTAAAGCGTTAATGTAGTTTTTCACAATTAAAACAAAAAATAAGTGTCCCATCAAAAAGTTATTCATAAAAAATTTGTGAAACTTTTTTTGATGCACAATTTTCATCATAATTTTTTGTGCGATCGATTTGAGATTTTTCAAGAAAGTTTTTAAGGTTGTTATGATAATCTTGTAATGCGGTCAAAAAGCAACGTTTTTCTTTTCTTGAGTTTTTTCCGTGACGTGCGTTTTTTTAATTAAAATTTTTATTTTTTTTCAATTTTGAAAATCCTATAACTATAATAATTTTAATTTTATCGAAAAAGCCGTAAAATTACATTGTTTGATTTTAGGAGTACAACGTACAGCCGTACATAAAATTGTTTATTCTCAAAAAGAATGGTCTCAGCAATTTTAAAAATGACGTAACTTTTTAAATTCTCATCCAAAATAGCTGCTTAACAGACAATAAACTTATTTTTGATTCTTTACCACGTCGACAATGAGAGCAAGGACATACAGTCATGATCATAAAACCTGTTCTTTCAGATTTAAGAAGTCTCAAAACATGGAGATTTAAAGAAATCCGCGATAGCCAATTTTCACATAAAACTAACACCTTGTTGTTATGATGAAAATGTAGAAAATTCTGTTTGATTTTTTTGGGAAAATATATTTTCGAGGACAATTATTATAGGTTGATAATAATTCACCGTTGGATTATTTATCATATATTTCTTCATTATGATTTGCATGTACAACCTACCCCAAATCCACCTCTACTGTTCCGGGGTTTACTTCTTATATCAGGGATGTCACAAGATTTTTATTTTGGAATTGTCGGTATTTTGCGAAGTATCTTAATGGTTCTTTGAAGAAAATTTGAAACTTTACGCTGACAGAGTATCCCCTAAGAATTAGAGAGTAATGACAATGAAAATGCAGAATGATGACATAAAATAAAACCTAATAAACTAAGATTCGAAATATAACTACCATTTCATTTAGTTTTGAAACCACTTATGTTTAAATATTGTTAAATTTGAATCTTATATAACTGGCAGTGAATACAAGCGCGACTTCTTGTCTCCGTATGTTTATTTTAAAAATTAAAAAAAAAAGTTATTTGAAAAATAAAGAATAACAAATTTTTAAATGCCATCTGTTCTGAACATTTTCGAAAGAAGTTAAATAACGTATTTAATGATTATTCCCAGTCAGTAAGATTTTTTTGGGCAAAATTTTTTTTTTGGTGATTTTATTATTTTTATGGATGCCAAGTTTCTTTCACATATCTGAATATCTTATCAGTCTTCACAAGCTTTTACAAATTTTTATTTGCCGATGCGTGAAAGATAAGTCTCGCCAGATAGGCGTCTGTTACTCAAATATTGTTTGTCAAATACTGTTATATACTAATTTGTAATATTTTTTAAATCTTTAAATGAATATTTTTTACATTAGAGAAACTAACAGGTACAGCAGATACTTCATTAATTTGAAACGTATAATAAACTCTAATTTGACAAAATCATAATGTTTTACTTCTATACGTTATTATTTAAAAATTGTCTAAGCACTACAGGCGGCAGGTATCTAAATGACGTATCTGAATTTCTTTTGTTAGATGTTTTGTGAAATTAAAACATGAACATTACAGAAAAAAATATTTGACGCTCCGGAATAGACCATGATATTGAATTTAAGATACTATATACATATATACATATATAATGAGGTTGCTCTTAGTGGAACCCTGGATCATTGTTTAAGCTCTCTTTCAATGATATACATATATACAAATTACTAAAACACATAAGTATAAATTAGATTCACTGCTAACGAAGGTCACAAACAGATGTAATTTAGGGAGAAGTTGGGGGGTATTTGAAGCGGCACACTCTATTCAAATTTTTTATTAACTTACGCATCAGTTTACGCTGCATTTACGAAAAATGAGGATCATGTATTTTCTCATCTTTGCCTTGATGCAAATCCTTAATCTTTTTGGTGAGTATATTACTATACTATATCTATCATTTTAAGAACACTTTTAGCTTTTCTATACTTTGTAGTTAATTATTCGGAATAGTGATTTAAACTGTGGAAGGACCTAACACATTTGATAAACCTTAAATCAAATTTTATTAAGATTTATATCCAATTCTATGTTTTGTCATCTAGAATATTGTATGAAATTCTATCCCAACAAAAGTGGATCAAATTCTATGCCTTATAATGTCAGATATTTTCATTGAATTTTATTCCTCGCATAATCGTTTACTTCTCGATCATATGTTCTTTTTTGTGAAAAAGTATAAGATTCATCGACTAGTAGACTTTCACAGAAATTTTTTAAATTTTGGAAAAAAAGATTGAATACGTGTCTGCTGCGAATCAAATTAGATAGACTTTAAATAGAAAACTACTATTACAAAAATTATCAGATCTCCCAACGGATATAATGTAATAGATATTTTTGAGATTTTAAAACACAGGATTTAATAAAGTTGTAAAGGGAAAATGTCTATTACCAAGTATATAAATTTTTACGACGGATAGAGTCATATAAAAACTTCAAAGATTCTTAAACATAGGATTTAAAATCAGTCTCCTGCGGTTAAGATATTATAGAGTTTTTAAGAAGAAAATTTTAATAAAAAAATAAGAGATTTCCCGACAAATAGAATTTGGTGGAACGCTTAGAGCTTGCGTGTTAAGGTAGATAGATATAATCCATTTAACTCAGTGTAGCTTTTGAGCCTAAGGTTTCTCCATAAAAATTATCGTTTCAAAATCCAACGTTTAACTTATTGCCAAATACCGTAAATTGTTTTCTAATTCAATTTTAATTTGTTATTTTCAGAACAACTAATACTTATAAAATCTAAACACAGCGCACGTATAAATATCACGTGATTGTTGAGTAATCATAAGAAATGTATAACCCTGGTACAGAATCTCCTGAAAAGCTAAAAATAAGAGATACGTGGCGTGTGTCAATATGTTATTCTAATAATTCGTTGCAAAACCGTAGCCAGAAAATTAGGGGAGGGGGGGTCAAACGGCACATTCGCGCAAATTCGGAAAATGGTATGTCTGTTATATACATGTTTTTAGAATGGGATGAGGGCGTAATCAAACTCTGTATATCCCTCTTCGTGGTCGCGGCCTTGTTTCGTTGAAAAAATATACGATCAAAGGTTATAAATTCACATCAGACGACATTTGTATTGCTTGATGTCAGATGTCAAAAAGATTACTTAAGTGAAACGTCAAATATCTTTATTTGAGATAATATAAGGTTCTAATGATTAATTTCATTTTGTTGCATAATTTTGAAGATTTTAAATTTATCCCGAAGAACTTTATATATTTTTGATCGATTATGATTTTATTCTCACGTGTTTATTTTAAGTTTAATTCATGACACGAAACACTTCTTAAAAAAGTAATATAAGGAAGCAAACACGCCTCTGCGAACCAACATTTACATTGTTTATAGCGAAAAGATTATCATTATTGTGATTACTCATAATAGAAAAATTATTTACAAGGTTGATTCATTGCATTTTATTACTTCATAAGTGAAAATACTTTTGAGTTAATTTAAAGAATTAATTGATTTAAAAAATGTATTATTACTATCTAAATTTCCATAATTATTAAAAATAATTATTTTTCAAATCTGTTTATAAAATTTAAATTCAAACTGATAAAAAAATATGGTCACAGTAGACATAGAAGTTTTTTTTAGTGTTGACGAAAGTTGATATAACTATTGTATCGGTGTAAAGAGCTTATCAAAATGTATAATTCCTATCTCAATTTGCATTGATAAAATTTATTAGGTATAGCAATATTTTCTATTTTCAAATTAATATTGAAACGTCGGCATGACATCAACTGCCACTTTCTGATGAAACAACAATCTCAGAAATAAAATATTTAGGAACAAAAGCATCACTGTGACCCAACTCCCTGTTGCAAACAGAATATATTAGCTAGGTGCATTTGTAGATTATTACACTATCTTTGGAAATTGGCAGCACGATTAGCGCGAGCGATATTAAAAATCACTGCTGACTTTGAACCACGGTAACCCGGTGAAAAAAAGAGATAAGAGCCTTTTTAGAAAGCGGCTAAAAAGCTCACAAAATTTGAAGTCTAGCGGTGATTACCCGACAAATTTTTGCCCAAAAATTTTAAAAAAAACCTTAATGGGTTCTCAAAATACGATTAAAAATGTGGAATCGTATCTCACTTGAGTTTTAGTCGACGATCACGGCTCTCGGCCGGTATGCTGCTTGCCTTCTTTGTTGAGGCAGGACCGTATAGGCCACGCACGGAGATAGCGCTTAACAAAGGCCCTCTTATATTTTTGATTATGTTCATCTTTAATTTTTATTTTAAATTGTCGTGAATTTTTACAAATATTCATTTCAATTTGTAATTATATAAAATTTTTGTAATCTGATATTCTTCCTATATCAACGAATAAAATAATGATCAACAGTTTTTTTTATTTCATGAAATTCTTATCGACTAGAATATACATAAAACAGTAGATATTGTTCAGAATAAACTATTTTTGGAATATATACATTTTTATCAATATTCTAATCTATAAGAATTGTAAAAAATAAAAAAAATGTCGACTAAAACTCAACTTAGATACGATTAAACATTTTTAATCGTATCTCGGGAACCCATTAAGATTTTTTTAATTTTTTCGAATTAAATTAAAGATAAGATCTTAGGCTCTATGTCGTATAATTTTTCTATTTTTTAAATAATTTTCCCAGAGAAAACATTTTTGACGGTAGTGTATAAGTAATATAAAAAAAATTTGTCATTCAAATAAATGCAATCATCTGTTTCTTCTTGCAGAGTTAAGTACACAGTCCGAATGGTTGCCTAATGACAATCCTATATCTGGTGTTTCTCGTAGCGGCCCATCATCTTCTTTTTCTTTTGACCAACAACATCCTCCTACCAGTTCTCTTTCTCCCCGTAGACCTTATTCTCCGATTAGGTCTTCTTCCTTGGCCAAACCTCCTCCTCGTCAGAGGTCATGGTCTCGTCGTGCGAGGGATATAGCTCAACTAACTATTCTTCGTTCTTCTGACGGACATGGATATGGACTTGATCAACTTAAATTTATTCGGCTAGTTTCCTATAAAAATCCGAACCGGCAATTTCAACTTCGAAGATACACTTTTCCTGCAAATAAACGAATTAAAATACTCGCAGAAGGAAGAGTCTTTCGGCCCGTGCCAAACCAAGAACAAATTGTATTATCAACATTTAATGGTGACATATTTGCAATCTTGGAGAGTACTTACCTTCTTGTTGGAATATATGCATATAATCCTGCCACTAAACATAAAGGACGGGCAAAACTTAACTCGGAAAGCGGCACGATTACCCCACTAACCCCAGATGAAATCAAGGAAATTCCAGTAGGCCTTTTTCGCCAACTCTTACATGGTTTTGCAGTAAAGCATGTGAACCATAATGAGGAGTGAGTTATATTTTTAAGGAAACTAGTTATCGTGAAATCACATTTTTTAGTTCATTTTGTAGTTTATTTGTACGTGTAATATTCACTATCCTTATTTCTGTCGATATTCATGACCTCCGCACAATCACTAACGTTACTTTAAGCTACTTTTTTCTAAAATCCCTTTTTGATCACACTTTTAAGAATAGGTCACTATAGTATCTTTAAATAAATGTTACTTTAGTTGCTCCTTTTTATAAATTAAAGCAGAGGATTAAAAAAAAGTTCTTTGCATTTTCCTTAAAATGCATTGTGTTCAATTAATATTTTTTGGATTTTTAATATTTTTAAATCTTTTTTGAGACTTTTGAAGTCACTTTGAATTTTCATCAATTTTATTAGATTTTTATTCAATAATTCTATTTTTACCTATTCATTCAAATTCAATATAATTTTTTTAAATTCAAAAATTTTTATTCTATTTACTTTAATTATTTAAAATTTATGTTTCTTTTTTTTAAATTTAATTTAATTTGTTTAATTTCTTTGAAGTCTTTGAATTTGACTCTAATTTTACGAAAGAAAGATTTAAACATTTTAGGATTTTTGGATTTTTTAAAAATCATTTACAATTATTTAAACTTTGCTAAGAAATCATATTGAATCATGCTAAATTCTTAAAAATTTTTTTTTTTTTTTTTAGTTGAACTAAATGTTTTTTTAATTCACTTAAATTCTGTTCAAGTTGCCCTAAATTCTATTCACTTTCATTTTACGTAACTCCATAGAAATTCTTCTCTGTCCAAAACTTTTGTTGAATCATATTATTTCCAATTATTATAAGTTTTATCAAGGTCTCTTAAATTCTTCTATATTCACTTAACATTGTACTTAAACCGGTAAAATATTTTCTATTATTCATTGAATTTTTCATAAAGTATGAAAATTTACTTTAAAATATTTTAAATTGTTATATTATGTTTTTATTTTCAAGCTTTTGCTGTAGTCTCCTGAAATTTCCTAATTTAACTCAATTTCACTCAATCGAATGAATCTTACCATTTTCTTTTATTTATTTTTTAATTCATCCTGCAGTCCTTCAAACTAAACCTGCGGTTCCAGGTATTTTGTCAACTTTATTTCAGTGTCGTTGGCTTCTTTTAAATTCACTTTAATTTTTCTAAAGAAAATAAAATATTTACATTTTTAAAAAAAATTTTAATAATAGAATTCTTCTCATTTCCATTAAATTAGGTCGAATTGTAGGTAATTCGCGGAATTTTAGATTTTTGAATTTATTTTTAATTTTTGAAAATTCACCTCGAATTCTAACATGTTTCATTGAACTCTTTTCATTGTGAAAGAATCTTTAGGAAACTGTCCACCATAATGTTAATCGTGAAAATAGAAAAATAGTAGCAAGGTCAATATAATTTATCGATTGTCACAAAAGAGACCTATGAACTTACTATAGATTTTTAATTATTTACCTATTATAATTTTTCTAAAGGTGAGCCACCTTAATGTAAATAGCAAAAAATTTCACTGTTAAGGAAGAATTTCATGAAGTTAGTTGATCAACCATCCCTGTCGTTTTAAACCTGATTGGCTTTTCATTATGCATTTTCTTGTCAGATCTCCCGCTGAGCCATCTCTTCGTAGTAGGTCCAGGTCTCCTACTTCCAAGTGCAAGGCTCCACTTACCAGGCTTCCATCCTTTGACGGACATGGATATGGGCTTGACCAACTTGAATTTATTCGGCTAGTTTCCTATAAAAATCCGAACCTTTTATTCGAATTTCGAAAATATACTTTTCCTGCAAATAAACCACTTTTACTACGTCAAGGAATGAAACGTTATGTGTCTATTCCAACCGAAGAAAAAATTGTACTGTCAACATTGGATGGTGACGTCTTCGCAATATTGGAGAGCATGGATGTTCTTGTTGGAATATATACACAAAACAGTCGCAATGAACTTACAGCACGGGCAAAAATCAACATGGAAAGTGGCACGATCACCTTATTAACCCCAGATGAAAAGAAAGAAGTTCCAGTAGGCAGTCATCGCCTAATCGCATCTGGTTTCAGAGTAGAGCATATAAACCACAATGAGGGGTAAGTCATTTTTTAAAGGAGACTAGTAATCCTTATACTAGATTTTTAAATAATTTTTGTAATTTATATATACCAGAAATACTTACTACCTTTATTTTTATCGATAGTTATGGCTACGACTTAATAACTAACGTCACTCTAAGTAACTTATTTCTAAAATCCCTTTAAAGTCATACATTTAAGGAAAAGTTGCTATAGCAACTTTAGAAAATGTTACTTTAGGTGCTCTTTTTAATTAACCAAACCAGAGGATACAACGATTTAGCAATTTAAATTAAATCTGTTTGATTTTTTTAAATTCACTCGAAATTCTTTGAATTGCTTTGGTAATGCACTGTGTTTAATCAATATTTTCTGTATTTCTATTATTTTAATTCTTCTTGTAGACCTTTGAAGTCGCCTTAAATTTATATGGATTTTATTAAATTCTTATTCACTTATCCTATTTACACCCATCTATTTGAATTCAATGGCATTTTTTTATATGTCAGAAGCTCTGTTATAATCACTTGAATTATTTATTATAACTCTTCTTATTGCGAAATTTTTTTTTTAAACTAGCCGAAAAAATTTAAATAGCAAAAGAAACATTGTTTGCTAAAGCAATACAATTCATTAATAATTACAAAAAAGACCAATGAAGTATATTTCAGAGGTAATTATAAGAGACAGAAAAGTAACTAAAAGAGATGAAGAAAATTTTCGATGTTAAGGAAGACTTTTCCGAAATTCGGTTATTAGGTATCATTGTTGTTTTAAAACTGATTGGCTATTCATGACACATTTTTCTGCCAGGTCTCCCGCTGAGTCATCTCTTCGTGACAGGTCCAGGTCTCCTACTTCCAGGTACATGTCTCTACCTGCTATTCTTCCTTGTTCTGACGGATCTATATATGGACTTGACCAGCTTCAATTTATGGTGGTTACTTCCATTGAATATCCGAACCGTGTATTCGAATTACGAAGATATACTTTTCCTGCAAATAAGCCACTTTTATTACCTCAAGGAAAAAATCGCTTTGGGCCCATTCCAGCCCAAGAACACATTGTATTAGCAAAAT
>JAUELO010000296.1:5734477-5751651 GCA_032357855.1 Amphibolips quercusostensackenii | reverse complement strand
ACGGATCTGCAGAAGATTTGCAATGGCTGCAGCATAATGACGATGAAGTGGAAACAAGGGAAAGGTTGAAAAAAAGGGTTTTCGAAAAATCGCGCCTAGGAAATACTATAATCCTATCTTTGAGTTAAAATAAATTTTTTTCAATTGTTTCAAACTTTAGATTGTGAAAAGGTTTAAAAGTATAGAAATTGCTTTGAGTAATTTAAATTTTATTTCTGCAAGAAAGGGAACTGTTTTTCAAAGTTTAATTTTTACTTAAAAATATGCTACAAATATAATACTTTTGAGTGTCAAATTACTTGTGCACTGTTTTCAAACGCTATACTTTAGAATTTCTTATAAACCTTCTTTGTAAATGATTCTGGATGCGAATATTAAGCTCAGATTATAATCAGGAATTTTATGCGTTTAGAAAAATAACGATGTTGCTATTGTTAAATGATTATCATAATTTGCAGAATTATAAATAAGGTGTTATTTAAACTATACCTTAAAAAAGATATTACTTTAACTATACGTTCATAAAAATAATTTATTATCTACACTGTAATAAAACAGAATAGTTATTCTATAAAATACTTCAATGATAAAAAACTGCACCGTTAAGATAAATAATTTAAAATGTATTTATGCTATTTATGATATACATTTAATACATCCGGAATTCTAAAAAAAGACTCAAACTGCATTTATTGTAACACTTATCATGTAAGAGTTGCTATAAATATTGAACTACATATATGATTTGTGAAAATAAAGATTGAAAATTTAAGTGTGATAAAAAAATGTAAGATGAGACTCTAATTGTCCCAGCAAATTTAATAGACATGTCCTTATCTCAGAAATAAGTGACCTGTGACTTTAAAAATTAAGAGAAAAATCTTATATGAATAAAAAGAATTTATGATTTTGGTCTAAAATTTGTTAAGTAACAGGAGACATCTCTGAAATGTAGATCCGGCGATTGAATTTGGGACGATAATATTATTATCTACAAAATTCTATTACACATAAATTCTCAGTGAAGTTTACTGCTTATCATGCTACTTTGATTTTAAAAAATCGGTTATTTTTACAGACTTATAAGTATTTTCAAAATATGGCAAACGTGTGAAATGCCACTAGAATAATCAAAATTTACCGTTTGTCATGCAATCTTTATTTGGAAAAAACAGTAAAGGTTACTGGCTTATAAGTAATGTTGACATTGGGAAAATGCGAAGCGCACTACTAGGATCTGTAAGATATACAGTTAAAATAATTTAGATTTTTACACATGATCTATTATAGTGACGGAATAATAGGTATTAATGGTATTAATGGTACTGGTAACCATTAATGGGAGTAACATTTACTCTCCTATTCTTGTTGAATCTACTTTTTCTTGCGTGTTACTATCCAATTAAACATAAAATAACTACTATCAAAAATATTGTTAATACAGTGTTCAAAGTATCACATGAGTCCTTTCACAATTCCAATATTGATTTTATTAAAAATATTTTATTTTTTAATAATTATCCAAAAAAAAATTGTTCAAGTACACATTAAAGATAAATTAAAAACACTTGAAGAACATAACACAGTACAGCTAAAGTTGCTTCCAGTTCATAATATTAAATTTAAATCTTTTGTTTCTATACTTTTTCATGAAAGCTTATCGCTTGAAGTAAGAGGAATTTTGGAAAATTTAAGTATTAAAACCATTTCTAAAGTAAATTCCAAATTTGACAGATTTATCAAATTAGGTAAAGATACTTTATATATTTTTCACTTAACTAATGTAGTATACAAAATGGATTGTCTAAGATATGAAATGTGTTATATAGGACAAACTAGTAGAGTACTTTCTACTAGGAATAAAGAACTTTATTATAATTTCAGACAGAATCCAAGAAATTGTTAACTGATCTTACACATTTCCATTATACTCAGGAAAAAAATATCCATTCACTTGCGATAAAATGGGTTTTGATAACTTCTGAATTGCTTATCTGTGACTCGAATTCCAGATTGCCGCCCATTTTTTAGGCTGGCCTTTGAATGAAAACATGAGTTTTTTAATGGTCAACGTATTTTTTTCTGAGACCCATTCAGCAGCGATCTTAAATGGCTATTATCTGATACAGCAACAATGCTTCCGATAAAAAGTAAATAATTTGAAGTAACACTCTTTTCATTTAAAAAGTTTACATTATTCACTAAAAAATAATTTAATTAACAACTTTCCAGCAAATCCTGGCATACATAGTCTACTTTTACATGCAGGGTGTCCAAGTATTCAAAATACATATTTATATTTTCTGATTCCTTGTCAAAAACTGAATACAAAATGATCAATTGCAAAATTGTACTTAATGCGTAGTTACCAAGTAATAAGCAATTAAAGATTGACTAATGAAAAAATGCGTTAGATAGTTGACAGTCCATGTGCTATCGCTGACAGTGTGTGAGAATACAAGTTCGGATCGTATGAATTCTCCGCCGTTTATTTTTGTAGGAGGTTTTGACTCTCTGCTGCAACTCCACACTTAAAGAAGATTAGATAATCAAAAAGTATGTTTCTCATAGCAACCAAATTAGAAAACTTTGCTGGACGAGTTAATTACCTTACTTAAAATGCATGCGTCGTTTAAATTCTGTAGAATCCTTCTGAATTCTTAGCATTCCGCAGAATTCTTCCGAGTTCTGTAGAAATAATTACTTTAAAATTAATTAATTACCCTGAAAACTTTTAAATATATTAAAATTTTTATAATTTAAAAACATTCAAAGTCTTGCTTTTTATAAGATAAAATAAGGAACTAGCTTTAACATATGTTAACAATCATCTTTTTACGAAGTTTTTTATCAGTTTCTCGTCTACAGAATCTAATTAAGAGAGCCTGGTTTTGACGGGAGACATTCACGATAAAAAATGCTTCGTATTTAAAATTTACAGTTTTGCTTTTTGTAACCGAAAACAAGGAACTGGCTTTGATAAACATTTTCAATCGTCTCTTTCACAAGTTTTTTTAGTCGTTTTTTGACTAGTGAATCCAAACAAGCGTGTTCCGTTTCACGGGAGATGTTTATGAGCTTTTAGATAAGTGTGAATTGTTAAAAACTTTACTATCTTACTTTTTATAAGCGAAAATAAGGGACTAGCTTTGAAGGACATTATTAACTCCTTAAATTTATAAAAATTCAATACAATTACCGTAATTCGAACAATTACATGGTTCCGCTGTAAAATAGGGGTTGTTTAAATTGGTTTGAAATCTTATAAAGAAACGTCGACCCACCCTGTTAAGTTGATGCCTGTGTCTTTTGTGAATTTTTTCTATTCAAAGCCGTCTCTGAATCTCTAAGAATTTAAAAGACTTAGTGCTTAATTCCTCAGCAAAACTGTAAAAATAGGGGTTGTTTGGAGGGGTTGAGAATCATTGGAGAAAATGTTCACAAAAATAGACGGAGGAGAATTCATGCGAAAAGTACTTGCATTCTCACATTCACCTTATATCAATCTCAAATTCAAAAAAACTATTACTCACGTTTTATTTTACAAAAATTATCTTTCATTAAAATGCAAGCATTAAAATCTTAAACATTTAGATGTTTTAGATGCAAACAGATATTAGCGGATTGCGGAGTTTGTTTCTGACACATGCACTCCCTGCAGCCATTAGCATATGCACTGAATAAGTGAATGACGCTGACGCTTTAAGTGTAAATCTTATAATTTCTGCACAGGAGAATGTATTGAAATAATTCTAAGAAGAGAATAACGAATTTATAATTATTGAATTTAGTACTAAATTGTTGCAATTTATTAACAATTAATTATTTAAAATTGTAATCTGCATATTTCACTTAGTTGAACATAACCTGAGGTAACGTACACTTAGCAGATTCATGTACATTTAAAGTTGCTGTGTATGCATCGTATTTTCACCATTGAATGAGATATTTTAAGACCTGCAATTCATATTAAATTTTAACCCATTCATGCGCACATAAGGGAATCGTAGATCATCTATAGGAATTATTTCAGGTTTGTCTGTCTCATTCCATTTCATTCGCTCAGATTTTAACAAATGCGGAATGACAGATTAAAATCATTGCACACAGGTGACAATTTAAAAATGTAACTTATCGATGATATTTTCATTCTTTTAATCTGCAAATAACAGAAACAAAATTGAAACGGACTCGCTCGCTATCGGTTTTTTTCCCTGGGTATCACATTATATTAGATTCTTTAGCTTGATTTTCAATGTTTGATTCATATTCTTATTATTTTATTAATAATTTTGAAATTCAGTAATTATTATAAATAATTATTCGTCATGTTCATTACGCAATCTTTATTTTGAATTATTGTCTCCTTCACAAACTTTAATTTATTATATTATAATTAATTATAATTTTTTTATTATAACTTTATCACAGTTAATATAAAGAATTTTCAAAATATAACAATTTATAACCATATTTTATGCAACACCTTGAAATTTAATTTGTATAAAGTATGTCATTTTCCGCTAACAATATTGTTATAATTCATGATTATCTTAGACAAAAAAAACACCAGCATAATATCAACAACATCAATTGTAATTCAGTAAATATTCTTCTGCTAAGGATTGAATTGTTATTGGATAAGCAGTTCTTTCACATGATACGTTAATAGATTTGTAATTTTTTTATGTGCCAATTAATTCTAGATAATGCTGGGATTAAACTTGGATATTGTGGTTTGATATTGGCAACCGCTATGATTCTCAAGCTTAGGAATGCTATTGACATTTTTGAACGACGTAGTGAACTCGATAAAAGAGTTTCAATTTTTTTCTTTTTTAAAATTTTAATATTCCTTTACTTTGTATAAAAATCGATAGCCGATAATAGTCTATTCGAACTTTGTTCGTATCGCCTACCCGCGAAATGAAAAGCTTGAGAATTTTTCTCATCAAAGAGAAACGCTCTCTATTCGTTTAATTGTATAGAAGGGTACCTTATAACATTATTTTTTTTTAGATTTTTTTAAACTTTAGAACTCAGAAATTTCCTTTTTTTGGCAAAAACATGAAACCCTATTTTTCCTAGATTAAAAAAATACATCATGAAAAAAATGTATAAGGTATGAACACACTTAATGTTGCAATTTGAATAAAATTGAAATCAAAAAGCCCAATTCTTTCAAATAATTTTTCTAAATTATGCAACTTTCAGAAAATATCAATTATCTTACTGAAAACAATTTCTGCCATTCAAAAAAAAATTATGAAATACTTGTATAAGTGTTTTAAGAGAGTCTAAGAAATTTCTTGAGATTCCTAAGAAAATTTAAAGTAATTTTCTTTATATTGAAAAATAGATTTTAATGAATAATTGAGAAAAACAAAAAAAGGTTTGAAATTATTTCCTAGAAATTTTTAATAGAAATGTAGAAGATCGAAGAAAATTGTTTTAATTTTGCATGAAGAAAACTATAAAAAAATTTAAGCAAATGAAGTAGATATTTACAAGTGATAAAGAAATTCGAAAAAATATACTCTTTTTAAGAATTTTAAAAGGTTCCCGGAAAGTACAAAAGTTTTCATAGACTTCTCAGAAAAATAATAATGACTTTCCATTATTTAAAAAAATTATTTTAAAGAGGATATTTAAAGAGACTTTCAAAACATTTTAAAAGATTTCCAAGATTGTCAAATATGAATCTGAAATACTTGCAGCCATTTGTTTAAATTTTTAAAGATTTTTCAAAAATTAAAAAAGAAATTAAAAACCTTTTCTTATTTATTTTACAATTTTAGTATTTTAAGAGTTTTCATGTAAGAAAATAATTCTCAAAATTCTTGGTTGATTTCTGAAATATTGACAATTTGTCAAAACATAATTAAAACATTTTAGCTAAATTTTTTTAATCAAAAAGACTTGAAGCATTTCCAAAGATTTCCAAGATTGTTTAAATGCATCTGAAAGACTGGAAGGCAGTTTTTCTTTATTTTTCAAAAATTTTCCAAAAATTAATGGAAGAGTTCGAAATCTTTTCCTATTTATATTATAATTCAAATATTGTACGAGATTTCCGATAGAAAAAATAATTTTTAAAATTCCTTGTTGATTTCCAAAATATTGTCAAATTTAAAAAAAAGAATCTGAAAGATTTTAGCTCATTTTTAAATTGTCAAAGTTTTTTCAAAAAGTTCAAAAAATTGTAAAAATAACCGCAAATTTGAAAAGATTTTTGAAAATGTTGAGTTTGAAACTAGTATTTCCTAGCTAAAAATTCAACTCTTTAGTTAAAAATAATTTTTTTTATATAAAGTTTTATTTTAGAGCGTTTTCAGGATTTCAAAAAATTTAAAGAAAATATATTCTGTTTTGAAATTCCAGAAAAAATTTTGATTTATTTTTCATTTTGAAAAGTTTATTCTAAAAGAATGTCCAAAAAGATATTAACGCATTTCAAATAACTTTTAAATTTTGGAACAAAAATGTAGCAAATTTTAAAGCACAATTGTTCAGGTCTGCAAAATTACGAAATTTTAGAAAGAAATTTAATAAATATAACAGATATTAACAAAATTTCAAAAGATACAAAAATAATTTCAAACCTAAAAACGTCCGCAGATTTGAAAGGAACTGTAGGCTTTGAAAGATTTTAAAAAATGTTATCTGGTATATCTCAAAGCAATATTTTTTATTTTACAGAATTTTTTTAAAACTCTGGAAAAAATTTTAGTCATTTTTAAAGATATTAAAATTTTTTTAAAACATTTTAATTCAATTTAAAATTGTAAAAGATTTTCAAAAACTTTTAGAAAAATTCAAATCTTTAAGCATTTGAAATAAATTATATAGGTTATTAAAAGATTTTTCAAGGTTTTAAAATGTTACCAAAATTATCTTAAGATTTCTGGAAATATTTTTAATTGATTTCTCATTTTTTATATATTTTTTTGAGGAATATTTAAAAATACTTTAAAACATTACGAAAGATTTCTAAAATTTTCAGGAACCTATACGAAAAATTTGGTAAAATCCTGTAAGATAAAAACAAATTCTTAAAAAATTTCTAAGTACATTTTTAGTATATCTGGTATCTTTAAAAATCTTTTTAAATTTCCTTGCTTTTTTTCACTAAAAATCTTTTTTAGTTAGAGATTTGAAAATTTTTTAAAAAATTTATTTTTTCGGTAGAAATTTTAACTTTTTTTATTAAAATTCTAACCGTTTGAATTATAACTAAAATATTTTTTTGTTCAGGATCAAACTATGTTGTCGAAAATTCCATTTATTTATGAATTAAACTATTTTTTGTTTAACATAAAAATCTCTGTATGTCGAAATTTCAACTATTACATTTTTCTCTTATTTTTTTGTTTGGAAAATCAACTATTTGATTGAAAATGAACTAGGTGAAAATTAATCTTTTTTGTTGCGGATTAAACAATTTTGTAGAAAATTTGTCTTCTATGAATTTGTAATATTTGGTTGAAGATCAATTTTCCTGTGGAAATATTGATTAGATATGTTTTAAATGTTTGAAAATCTGTTTAATTTTTCAAAAGAATGAGATAAAAATTAAATTTATATAACCTCAAAAACAAATAAATCAAAGAAATAAATAGTCATTTTAAATTGTTGTATTTTATTAAAAATTATTTTAGCTCATATAATCCAAAAACTAACTAATTAATACTTGACTATATTTCATGATGAATCAGCAAGCTTAAACTGACAATTTTATTGGAGTGAATTCTAACAACGATCGTAAAATCAGAGAATGGCTACAATCTCGTAATTTAATTAGCACTTAATAGATTGCGGCCATGAATGTTTCGTCATAAAATTGCAATTTCCAATTCCCTTTAGTGGAGATAGGTACTTAGTGTATAACATCAAAGACTAAGAGCAAATAGTTGATCGTGTTTGACGAGCGTAAATTACTCCTTCTTTTATTTTATTTTTATCTATACTCTCTTCATTTTACGAATTTAGGTGTGTTTACATAATTATTACATATCTTCTTACCAACAAGCCTTGATTACTATCTTACCACCAATTTTCTACATATCGATATATTCTTAAAAACAAGCCTTAATTACTATCTTACCACCAATTTTCTGCATATCGTCTTAATTACTATTCTTACTTCTAAGCGCTTGCTACCTTTCCTTGGCTTACATTTCCCCTTACTACTATCAATTTTAAAATTGGATTCTATTTTACGACACTCCTATTTCTCCTTCTTGAGAAGTCATTTTTTTCCATCTTGTGCCAGTATTCCTCTCTTTTTAAGATCTATCAGCTTCTTCATCCATACCTCTCACTGTCCATTGACATTCAAAATCCATTTCACTTTTTTTTATGATCTCTCCTCTCCCATCGTCGCGTGTTTACCTCTCTAAATGCACCTCCATGTTCTTATATCCTCTCCTATTCTGATACTGACCACTATCTTCCATTTGCTCTCCCTTTTCACCGTTTTCAGCTACACTATTCTCTCCTTTATCTTAACCATTTCCCTACCACTTTTTAGGCCTCCATAACTCAATGTCGTGATCACCGGAACTTACTCAAAGCCTATATCATTACCTACTTCCATTCTAACCATCAGCTTTTTTATTCTTCCTTCTGACAGAATGTGGCCTAGTACGGTGTCCCTATATCCACAACCGTCAATTTCCCTTCTTTCTCCCCTCTGGTATTGCGGTAAGAAATAAACCAACCCACCTTTCCTACCAAATTCATTAGCATCCCACCCTCCCGATCCGTTTCCTTTTGTTTCGAGTTTCCTATAAAGACCTCATTTTATCTATCCCACACCTCTTCCCCCCATTCGTCAGTCCATGCTTTCAGGTCTCCCTGCCTATCAGCACTAACTTCTCCTTCTTTGTCTTTGTCTATTCCCTTATTGTTCTTCATCCTTCCTCTTCTTCTCTTCTCCTATGCACGTATAAAACATCTAAAACGAATTTTTCTACTTTTATTCTTCCTACCATTGTTTTTTTTCTTCCATTATATACTCTTCCTTTTCTTACTCTCTTATCACTTCCTTTTTCACCCCTTACACTATGCCGCCCATTTCTAGCCCTTTCACATAATTTTTTTTTGCTACATGCATCTTTCAAATATATGCCTTCGGTAACAATTTTGTTATGCTCTTCCAATCATTTTCATCCGTCAAAGTTCACCTCATCATTATAATGTCCCATTTTTTGAAACCCCATCAGAAACCATTATTCTTGTTTTTGATCCTGACACATTCCAGAGCGCAACTTTCACGTTTTTATCTTCTGCCTTTGCTTCTCCTGTGCTTTTTTCTGTTTTTTTCTTTTGTAAACTCTAAAGCGTTTCCTTCTTTTTAATTTCTCTGTTCTTTGTCTTCTCGCTTCCTTATCTTGTTTGCCAGAGTCTTGTGTGTTTTAGTTCTCCTTCCCAGATCCACATTTCTTTATTTACCTAAGCTCTATCTCTTCCTATTATTACGCCGCAACCTTTCATTTTTTCCGCGCATGACCTCCGCTCAATCAGACATATATGGACCCCTTTTCTGTCAAGTCAAATCTCCTTCTATTCTCTCTTTTCTTCCTTTTAATAATTTCTTCTCATTATTATTGCAAACCTATTCTCTTTACACCCTAATGTCACCAGCAACATGCATTGTCTTCTTTTCTTCATTTCTCCTACTACCTTCACCCCTTCCACCCTTATCCGTGCTCCTATGTCTCTAATCTGATACCTAACCTCTTTCTCTACCTTTTCACTTTTCACTCTCAGGCTCTTAATCATTATATTCCTTTACCCTTTTTATCTTTGTTTTCCTTCTTTTTGTCTCTTGGTCTGTACTAGTCTTCTACACAGCCTCTATTTCTCTGCATTCTAGCTCACTCTACTTTCTTTTGCTTCCTTGCGTACTGCTACCTCAGTCCTTTCTTACTCAGCCCTTGCTTCTAATTTACTTACTCTCTTTTCTATTACTTATATCTCTCTCTTCCTATTTTCATCATTTTCTCTTAGTTTATTTCTGTGCTTTCAAGTTTTTTCTAAACTCTCTCTTTTCTGACTTTTCATAATTTGTCTCACTTATCCCATTTTTTGTTGTATTTTTGTACCTTCTTCTTCAGCCCCCCTTCCTACCTCTTTATATCATCCAGTATACATGTCTCCTCTCTAAATCCTTTGAACATTGCTTCAATGCTTACGAGCAAGTTCTTTTACTCCTCTTTCTTCCCAGCCTTTTTCTTTTCATCTTACTTTTCTTACAATTTTCATACTCCTCTAATTCTTTATTCCCCTTTTTCCTTTTCCTTCGCTAATTTTCGACCCTACACTAACCATTTCCTTGCTGCTTGTCGCATTTATCCATTTTATTTTTATATTTTTACATTATGTTATACTTTTATATCATTATACACGTTTTTCTGTATTTTTATTTACAAGGTTATTATCTCTTGCATAATAAATCCGCGTAAACACATTTCAAAATAAGGCATATAATTACGAAGTATAATGTTTAAATAAAAAATGACATATAAGTTTATTACAGGAACGAGTTTAATTACAGTTTAAATTATTCATTACGAAATTAACGACACATAAAAAATTTATTATTCTTTCAATATTTGCAAATTATGAGTTGTAATTTACATTAAATTTTGTTATGCACAAATATGTATTCATATTTTACGATCAGAATTATGAAGGGAGGAAATTATTAATGAGATGAAAATATTGGATTTTCGTTTCAGAACTGACTTCTTTACGACTTTATTTTATGACTTGTTTGACGATTCACATAGTATTTAATTAAATACAGAATTAACAGAACAATACAATTTTAATGGTGCCCAAGTCGTAATCATAAAGTTTTTTGAAATTTGAGTGCCCTTTTCCGGTGTTTACCACTCATAATATTTGCATAGAGTTCGAGAAATACAGGGTTTATGGCTTATCATTTACAAGAATTATATGCATGTTGAGCAGCCCTTTTGCATACCCCTATTGAATTTTTAATTTAAATACTTGATTTTCATTTTTAAAGGATGCAAAGTATTTTCTTAGTTTTAAAGACATTTTATACTATTTTCATATTTATTTTAGTATTATATTCTATTTACATCTTACATTTTAGATTATTTTTTACGCTACTGAACGTGTTAAAAATTAACAATTTTTAAGTTGTTGCAACGTTTAATGAATCTTATTTCACGTTCACGCCTCTGGATTGAATAATCAGTTTTAAGAAGTTTAAAACAAACATAATTAATTAATAATTTTAATTTGAAAGTGTTTGAAATTATTAAAAAAGTATATTAAACAATTTTAGATAGAAAACTTTCAAAATCAAGCAATTTCAGATTAGGTAGAATTGTTGAAAAAAACAGCATTTCAAATGAAATTAAATTGAAAAATTTTGAATCGAAAAATCTTCAAATTAAAAAATTTCAGACCAATGATTTGAAAATTAAATAATTTCATTTAAAAGGTGTTGAAAGCATATCATTTTAAATTCACAACATTTCAAATTGAGCAATTTTATTTTTAAATGATACTGAAGTAAGGACAATTTAAAAACGTTGAAAATTAAATATTTTCATATTACAATTTTGAAAATGAAATTATGTAAAGTTCAAGGGAATTAAAATGGTATTATTTCTTATTGAAAGCGTGTATTATTAAATAATCAAAGTTTGAAAACTTTTGAATTGAAATAATTTTTAGTTCTAAGGGATTATTATTTGGCACTTAAAATTAAAAACTAGCTTAAATGTTCCAAAGTCAAAGCTTCTGAAATTCAAATTTTTTTATGTTAAACTCTTACTTGACACACTGGGGTAGAAATAACCCCAGGCCCACATTTCCTTAATTTCGGGTATCTAAGTCTGAAAAAAAGCGGGTCTGTGGCGTAATCTGTTAGTAGTTGAAAAGTTTTTCTGATTCCTCAAGCCCGTAACTTTACGCTGGTGCCATCAGTCTCTCTGCAACAGCTGTCCGAAGTCAAGTGGGATCACCTGTACCCTAATGTGCCAAGTAAGGTTAAATTGGTGAAAAAGAAGTGAGTTTTTTTCCTTTTATATATTTACATCGGAGTAAATAATGAAGAGAGTATATTATGTTTTACCATGTCTATTTTTTTTACGGTATGTAACATTTTTATAAAAATAATTATATGTCCTGTCATTTGCGTGTATTTTTCAGGCTAACAGTTACTGCTTACACATATTTTTAATAACGTTTTCCAAAAAAATGTCAAAATGTGTTTTTAGATCCGTTTTTTTCAGAATGTTCAAAAAGAGGTGGGCATGAGTGAGGGAGTGCGTGTGTGCTATTTGAAATGCTAAACATGAGGATGCGTGTTTTTTCAGACTTACATTTACTGCTGACACATATTTTTCATTATATTTCTGAGAAAAATGACGAAATGAATTTTCAGATGCATTTTTTTGGAGGATGTTAAAAAAGGTGTGGACATGGTGGTAGTAAGGAATGTGAGCCACTTGAAATAGCAAAGATTAGGATGCGTGTTTTTTCCGTTGGAAAAGAGTGTCAGCGTGAGTGAATGTGAAACACCGCCTTGCACGCCGAACTCTTTTTCAAACGAAAAAAAACATCTATTCTAGTCTTTGGCATTTCAAATAGCACACACCCACTCCCTCACTGATGCCCACCCCTTTTCTAACATTCTCTCTAAAAAAAAAAAACAGATCTGAAAAAACGTATTGTCATTTTCCTCGAAAAATATGATGAAAAATATGTGTGAGCAGTAAATTTTAGTCTAAAAAATACACGCATGCTAATGCTGGGCATTTCAAATGGCACAAACCCACTCCCTCACTCATGCCTACCCCTTTTTCAGCATTCTCATTAAAAAATAACAGCTATGTCCTATTTCGATATGATGCTTAGACAGTGCTAAAATGCATGAAATATTTAAGCCTTACTTTACTTTTATGTTCCTTAACACATTGGCTCACCGCTCTCCCAGTTTCTTCAATATAGGGCTTAATCGATTGATAAAATCAGAAAACGTTTGTAGTTTATCTAGTCCATGTCTCCAGATAAAAAAAAATCCACTAACGTGACAGCACCAAACTTCTCATTTAAGCTTAAATTAGTTGAAAATTTTAGTTTCTAGATGTTCCATTTAATTTTTGGCTGCTACAGGTGAAACTTGTAGATCTTATTGCTGATCCTACGGTTTGTTCGTAGTATTGGTTCGTGAAAGAGAAGTAAGTATTATTGAGACAGTGTTCTACTAAAGGTATGAAATCGAAGGGGATGTTTGCAAAAAATGTAATAATAATGTTTGTATCAGAGTTTTTTTTAAAGAGAAGTACAATGTTCTTACAATTAAAAAAACAATTGGGAACGTTTCAGTCCAAATCAATTCTACATAAAACAAGTTGGCTTCTCTTGAAAAAGAGAATACAAAATACCAAATTCGTCTTGCATACTACCTTTAAAAAATTAATCAAACCTAATCTTGTCCTTTAAAACACCCTTGGATTTGATATTTGGTTTACATTGGACCGCATATCATCTGAACAATCCCATCAGATCAAAGATCTTTTCCCACAAGAGCAAAAAATATAATTTGACAAATTACTTCCAGTAAAGAACACACCACTACCTAACGCAGTAAAAAACACCTCTTACCATCCTGTCACTAATAAAATCACTTCAGCGCTGTCTAATGGACATAATTTGCAGTCGCTCCTTAAAAAATCTCGAAAAAAGATCATTAGTAATTTTAAGTCATCTATATATACCCGTCCACCCGAAAAAAGCAAATGACATACGACGCAGGATGGCTAACATCTTAGGCCAAGCGCAATTTCCTTTCTTAGACTTAACAAGACAAGAAAAAACAGTAATTGAATAACTTAATCAGAATAAAGGCATAATAGCATCACCGGCGGACATAGGCAGCAGAAAAGAAATAATGAATAAGGGAGACTATAACAACAAAATCATGGACCTTCGAACTGAAGATACACATAAAAACTTAAAAAAGATAACACAAAAACAATATTTAGCAAAACAAATCCCTTTTTAAAGGCTCTTAACTTGACAACAAAACAATATCTGAATTAATACCTACTTATCCCATCTCTCTAAAACTTTACGGACTCCCAAAAATTCACGAAAACAACATTCCACCCGGACCAATCGTTAGCGCATTAAACTCACCAGCATACAACCTAGCACGCTTCCTCACCAAAGAATTAAATCGTTTCATAGGAAACTCTGTCACACACGTCAAAAACTCTTTTGATTTCATCAAAAAGATACAACGAATTCACATTAACCTCAAGACATCCTATTGAGTTTTGACGTAGTATCTCTCTATACGAAAGTGCCGATTGGTGATGCAATTAATATTACTAAATCCTTTGCAAAATTCCACCCCGATCTCATACCTTGGATAAAACACTGTCTTAATAATACTTACTTCTCTATCAAAAACTTATTTCACAAACAAACCTCAGAAGCAGCAATAAGATCTCTAATCACACCTGTAACAGCCAACCACTTAACGAAACATCAAGAAACTGCAATTTTCAACCAATCCGAGCTTAAGCCGGAATCTCGGTGCCGTTACGTTGACGACACTTTTCTTATCTGGAGTCATGGGCTAGATGAACTACACAAGTTTTCCGATTTCATTAATCGATCGCACCCTAATATCCAGTTTACCATAAAAATGGAACAAAACGGTAAATTTTTCCTTTCTTTGACGTACTAGTTTACGAAAGATCTGATAACACTTCAGAAAATGAAGCTCAGTTCAAGTCTCAATAACAGATGAAGATAATTAACGAAAGGAATTCCAACAAATTGAACAAATGCTAATACAATACGATTACACGAACAAACAAGATGTTGCAATAAGAAAATAAACTAAACAACAAGTTACAGAATCTTCTGAAAAAAGGAAGAGAAAGACAACCACCATCCTACCCTACATCCAAGGTATCACAGAACAAATAGAAAGAATTTTCAACAAACACAGCATCAAAACCACACATGAACCATCCGCAAAAATAGAACAATTCATAAACAACCTTAATAATAAAAAGGCACCTCCTAGTGATCCTGGAGAACACAAGATCTCTTGCTCTCGTGGCATAGTCTGTATTGGAGAAACCGGGAGAGCGGTGAGCAAACGTGCAATGGAACATGAGAGTAAAGTCAGGATAAAACATTTCACGCAATCAGCACTAGTTGAACATCATATCGAAACAAAAGATAGGATTTAATTTAACAAAACAACTATCATCGCAAAAGCGTACAATATTTCTTCAAGAAAACATAGAGAAGCAATCAAAATCTTAAAACCCTTTGATAACATCAATAGGGACAATGAATATAATACCAACCTGATTTGGCTTTCTATCTCTCCGGGTTTTTTGAAAGAGACTTAATTGGCTAATCAGGTTTGACCAGTCTCTACGATGGGGCGTTCTGGCTACTGACAGGCATCGTAAGGAGTATATATAAGAAAAACAGAACTTGAAACTTCAGTTTGAGGTGAGCCTTAAAAAAGTGAACTACAATGTTCTCGAAACGTAGGCAAGATTCTTAGTTTTGCACACGATTAAAACTCAAAGCACTTTCCTTTCTTCAAGCAAATACTTTGTTAACTTTTATTAATTATGACTCTACTCTTACTAAGAAGTTGCAAACAAATTGAAAAACATAAGAAAAACCCGCAATTTCTTAGCTCTATTTAAGGAGAATATTTTATAAAATAATAATAAATTTTTTAAGCAATTATTTTTTTTTAACTTAAATTAATACTTACCTACCTCTAATTGAAAAGTAGATCGAAAGTTTAAGAATTTAAAAAAAACGCAACTTTCTAGCGTAAGCCTGATAAAATATACTTATCAGTGATAAAACATTCTTTGAAAAATTATTTTTGTTAACTTAAATCAATTCTTAGTTCGCTATAACTAAAAAATTGAAAGTAAGTTAAGAATTCCAGAAAAAACCACAACTTTCTTACCTTATTCTCAAATAAAAATGCTATAAATAATAATAAATTGTTAAATGAATTCATTTGAACACCTTATTTTTAGTGGAAAGTAACATAAACAATTTTTGCGGATACAAAATCAAAATGAAATAATTATCGCTGAAAAATTACAAAACCTAATTTTGCACTTATAGTTTTTTTACCCTATAAATTAGACTTTCAGGGATAAAATTCAAAAAATAATTTCTTATGCGTATATTATGGCTTATTTTAAACAAAATCTTGGTGGGTCAACTTAGTACACCGAATGTTGACAATTCTGAATGAAATTTATAAAAACGTCTTCTTTTCTTATGGGAAATACGTGTAAAACTTTATAGGGGTTGTGGAACCTCAAAATATAATTTTGGTTGAGAAAAAACAATTTTTTTTTGTATTTAAACAAATTTTTTTTGAAGGTGGCATGAAAATTCGAAAACTAAAAATTTGTACCACCCCACTATACAGTACATCCCATGCTATTTGTACTTCATATTGCAGATTACTATAACTTGTACAAAATCGTCAGAATAAATAATGCTTTAATATTGTAAAATAAAAATTTTAATAATTAAACATTGTAATATAGATAATTCCTAGAAAATTTAGGGGGAAGCAGTACAAGGTGAAAAAAAAAATTTCAAGTTATAGTATGATGATGAAAAAGTTGGGAAAGTATTACATACTAAGTGAAAGCTGTAACATTTATTTGATAGATAGCAATACCATCATATGACATGTATCAGTCATTTATCTAATATTTTATAATTTTTTTTAAAATGTCACAATTTTATTCAAATGATGAAAAGATGTATTATTTTTGTACAAAATAAATATTCACATTTTAAGCCTTTCGGGTCAGTTGTTGATGGACATTGCGTATAAATTCATGGAACAGTATTCCAAGACTATTATCTAAAATTATTTTTTCATTTATGCAGTAAAGATTTTTTAGTATATTTTGAAATTTTCACGAGCTCCAGGCTGTGTCGTATTAATATGGAACTGTAATAATAATTGCTTCCAACTATAATAGATAAAAAAATGCTAATTATTTTCTTAGGTTATTTAACTTCTCGCTTATTTATTAAGTGTTTTCGTTGGTAGCACTAAGTTGTTTGTACTCCTACCTTAAAAGCAAAAAAAATTATGTCGATACCCA
>JAUELO010000296.1:5714578-5729536 GCA_032357855.1 Amphibolips quercusostensackenii | reverse complement strand
TCTCTCTGCGGCAAGTCACACCTGCAGCATGTCACACCTGCGGCATCTCTCACCTGCTGCATCTCTTACCAGTGAAAAGGAATTCGACCAGCAATATTTCTGTAGCTAGTCACAGGGGTGCCTTCCCCCCCAACGATCGTTGGAGAAGGGTAGGGAGTTTGACCACGGGAGAAGCCGATAGATAGAGATGCCGCAGTTTTGACATGCCGCAGGTGTGACTTGCCGCAAGAAAGACTTGCCTCATGTGAGATGATAGGGGTCCCACAGGAACATGTGACAAACCATCTAAAGTGGACTTTAACATTTCTGTGAACATACGCATAAGAAATATTCAGCATGTTTATTGTATGCATATCTTATTTATTCTTTGTAGACTTTTGTATTTTTTTTTTAACACAAATAGTATGATAAGTATTTATTCATTTAAATTTAATTTGCGAGTTTTGAGGTATACTTTTTACTCATATTGTACTGCGTGTAGTAGTACACTTCAAATTTTCTCATTCGTAATATGATTTATAATGGCACAAACTATTGTTTTGGTTGTCCTTATGTTTCCTAGAAAGTAATAATCTAGAACATTTTTTCAGGTACAGAGCTCGAAATCCTCTCAGGGAAGAAGTGACTTCATGTACATAAAAAGATGACCGTTTGCTCCTGGACAATCAGACGGACACCAAAAGTATAGGGCTAATTTTATAATTTGAATATATTTCCATAAAAACAGCACTTCTTTTTTACAACAATTTTGAGTTGACAGTATTAAAAAGAATTACAGCAAATAGTGAAGTGATAAAAAGGATATCGAAAGTAATTGATGTGATTCCTGAGTAATAAAGTTTATTCTAGAAATTGTGTTAAAAAGCAGTATTGATTATTATGGAAATATAATCGGATTTAGAATGAATCCCTATAATTTTGGTGTACATGTGTTTCTCCTGAGGCAAATGGTCATGTCACGTCACTTTTCGACTAGAGGGTTTAGAGGGCTACAGCAGGGCCTAAACAGATGAATTAGGAGGACCTATAGAGGGCTGAATTTCTATTAAACTAGGCCTCTTTTAGCCCTTAAAGTGAAGAAAATAGACTTTTATGACACTTTGGAGGACTGAAGAAGGGCTTAATCTAATACAAATTAAGACCTCTATAAGCTCTCCTAAGTCCTATTAAGTCCTACAATTTAAAGGTCTAAAAGAGGTTTAAAATTTCGACTCAGGTCCACGGTTTTCATCATGAAAATCAAATTTGCGTATATTCTCTTTATCGGTTTCGTAATCAGCGCCTGAAAATACATGGATATACAGAGTTTAAACTTAATCGGAATAATCGGAAAAATTTTTCCAACTATAAATTGTTTGTGTCGGTAGCAATATTGACTAACTATTAATGTTTTTTTGTGAAATTTGTTAAAAAAAATAAATTTATTTTAGTAAAAATAAGTGAAAATATCATATTCATCTACTATTTCACTGAAAAGCAGGCAGCTTGTATTAGCAAAGGTGCCCAGGAAAAGTTAGCGTTTCCTTAGACAGTTAACGGTTTTATGAACTCTGCGATTGCTGACACTCAATATCATTTGAAAATTATTTTAAAAACGGCAATTAGTTCCTTAGTATAAGGAACATGTTTCAAGTTACAAGTAATAAAAATCGAAAGCCTATCTTTTTTTATTTTGCTAGGATGCTATAAAATACAAAAATTTAGTTATAATATTAATTGTATATTTTAATTTGAAAATTACGTGAGACAAAAGAAAACAATAATCGCACACATAGCGCGTGTATTTTTCTTTTCAGGAGAAATCACGCTGATTTATTTATACGAATTCAAGAGTATAATTATTTTGGAAAAGAATATAGACTGATTCAAATTTTTCTTATTCATTTAATATAAAAACTTTGTCTACAGACATTGAAGGAAATACTAGAGTTTTCTCATTCAAGTGTACGCACTGTACTCATTGAATAAATGAAAGCAAAGCATATAATTTCAAGTTAAATTTACCAGTCATTTTTTCTTTTAAGTATATAAAGCATTTCCATGAATTGGCATTTTTTATTCAAAAATAGGCACAAAAGAGTCGCGCAGTTTCCCGTGATATGAATATTTCGGTTCCTTACTTTTACGTGCGTTTGCAATCGCACAGGGTTTGACGAATACATACGAAAGAGTAAATTAAAATTTATGGCGCCTTATTAGACGCAAAGACTGATATTGACAAAACGCGTTGTACTTGTGTAAATATCCTCGTCCCGCATTTTAGTTCATCTAGAATGTTCGCTGTTCCAAACTTGAATCATATGAAGATTCGAGAAAACTGTCTCAAGTTCACCAAATTATGGCAGTTTGAATATTTATTTGCATTTGGGAAAAATGTTGAGGTTTTATCCCTTCTTCTACAAATTGTATTAAACAGGGTAGCCGAAAAACTTGTTTTAAAAATTCTGGGACTTTTCACAGATTTATCACTCAGCATTAATTTTTCAAGACCAGCACTTTAATCTTGTAATATTTTTTACGCAGAATCTTTTGTAAACAGAATAAAACTATTTTAGAATAGAATTAATTTACTTATTTATTTCAACTAAAAATATAACTCTTCCATCATAAAGATGAATTTTCTATCAAAAAGTACAAAATTAGACCAAAACATTTAAATTTGTCATTAAGAAAGTTTACTATTCAACTAAAAAGTTAAATTTTGAACCAAAAACTAGAATTTTTATCCATATTGTTAAATTTTCAAACTACATAGATAAACTTTCAAACAACATGATCGAATTTTCAAACAAAAAAGAATAAAAATTAACCAAAAACAGTTGCATTTTCAATCAGAGATAAATTTTAAATGAAAAACATAAGAAATTTTGAACAAAATAGTTTGATTTTTAACAAAATAACATGAGTCCTCTACAAAAACTGTAAAAAATGCATTTTTAACAAAAAAGATGAAATTTCTACCAAAAAGGATCATTTTTAAAACTAAGAAGACGAACTTTCAACAAGATATAATAATTTATAAAGAAGTAGATGAATTTTCAACTAAAAAATATAAATTTTTAATCAAAAATAAAAAAGTTAAATTTTAAGTAAAAAAAAATATTAAGAAAAAAAGGAATTGTCAACAAAATAGTCCAATTTTTAACCAAAAAGATTAACTTTTTGAAGAAAATAACAAATTTTTAACAAATAAAGATTTTTCAGACAAGAAAGGAAAAAAAATTTATCAAATTCTTGAAGTTTCAAACCAAAAACGAATTTTTTGCAAAACAGATAAATTTTCAACCAAAAGATATGATTTTTTACGAAAAAAGTTAATTTCCATCCAATAGTGAAATTTTTTAACACTTTAGATGAAATCTCAAAACAAGAAGGTTACTTTTCTACCAAAAAAATAAAATAAAATTTGAATTTCAAAGTAAAAAATACCAGTTTTTAACGAACAATGTAAAAAAATACATTCAGCCAAGCAGTTGAATTTTCAATTGAAAAGGTCAATTTTTAACAAAATGGTTATATTTTCAATCAAGCAGTTTGATTTTCAACCAATAAACATAAATTCTCAATCAAAAATGCCATCGCTGCATTTTTAACAAAAAAGATGAAATTTCTACAAAAAGAGATGTATTTAAAAACAAAAAAGACGAATTTTATACCATAAAAGAGGAATTCTCAAAAAATGACAAAATTTTAAACAAATAGTTGAATTTTTAACCAAGAAACATAAATTTTTAGTCAAAAATAGAAATGTTGAATTTTCGGTAAAAAAGTCTCTTGCAGCAAAAAAAAAACGTTTGCAAAAGATAGTCAAGTTTTAACCTAAATAGTTAATTTTTAGCTAAACAGTTGCATTTTTAACCAATGAAGAGGAAATTATAAATCAAGAACATTAGCTTCCTACAAAAGGAAAACGAGTATATAAATAAAAAAAGATCAATTTTTAAATAAAAATAGAATGTTTGATTTTTCCTTCATTTCTTTGTTAAGTTGCAGTTTCAATTAAAAAATATTAATTCTCAACAAATTAGTTGATTTTTCACCTAATGAGATAAATTTTCAAGCGAAAAGTTGCATTTTCAGCCAGAAGAGATCAATTTTCTACTAAAACAGATTAATTTTTATACTAAGAAGAAAAATTAAAAAAAAATTTCATATTCAATCAAAAATGATTTTAGTTGAATGTTCAACACCAAAATATGAATTTTAAACGAAAAGTTAATTTTTACTAAAATAGTTGAACTTCCGACCATTAAGGATAATAATTAAATTTGTAAATAAAAATATATAATCGTCAGGAGGAAGAAACTGCAAAAAAAATAGAAATAGTGAGGCAAATAAATTGCGGTAAAGAGTAATATATTAGGGCTGCCAACTGCTGCGCACGAGAATGCGGGACAGTGCCCAGCCCATACGAAAGGAACTTTTTTTCTTTCTCTTAAGGTAATAATGTGTGGTGTACGTGCGCGCAAAATATAAATCGCTAAAGAAGAGAACTAAAATTTTTTTTGATAATTTCGTTATTTTTTAATTAAAATTCACATCCATTCAAATCCGGGACTTGTGGGACGCAGCTCACGTTTGCGGAACGTTTTGCGGGACGAAATTCAAGGTGGGACAGGAGCTACAAATGCGGGACTGCCCCGCGCAATCAGGTACGATTGGCAGCCCTATAATATATCAGGGTGACTGCAGAACATCTGCAAAGAGCAGATTTTGTCTTGTAAGGTTTTCAACATGGAATTTTTTCCAAACAGAATAAAACAATTTCAATTTAAAAATTTAAAATTTATTATCCTTGCAAATTATTTATCTTTTCTTATTTATTTAATATTTTTGAAATATTTCCGAGTGAAAATTTTATCCCTTCTTCAGACCTATAAGAGCTTATAGAGGTCTTAATTTGTATAAGATTAAGCCCTCCTATAGTCCTGGAAAGTTGCACAAAAGTTCATTTTCTTCACTTTTAGAGATAAAAAATGGCCTAATTTAATAAAAATTTAGCCCTATGTAGTTCCTCCTAAATCCTCTGTTTAGGCCCTGCTGTAGCCCTCGAAACCGTCTAGACGAAAAGTGACGTCACATGACCATTTGCCCCAGGAGGAACACATGTACACCAAAAGTATAGGGATTAATTTTAAATCTTATTCTATTCCCATAAAAATCAATATTGTTTTTTTCAACACAATTTTTGGAATAAACTTTACTACTCAGGAATTACATCAATTACTTTCGATATCCTTTTTATCACTTCACTGTTTGCTGTATTGTTTTTAATACTGTCAATTAAAAGTTTTTGTGAAAAATCGGTGCTCTATCTCATGGAAATATAATTCAATTATAAAATTAGCCCTATACTTTTGGTGTCCGTCTGTTTGTCCAGGAGTAAACGGTCATCCTCTCATGTAACGTCACTTGTCGCCTAAGACGATTTCGAGCTCTGTACCTGAAAAACTGTTCTAGATTATTACTTTCTAGGAAACATAAAGACAACAAAAAGAATAACTACACGAAGTACAATATAAGTAAAAAGTATACCTTAAAACTCGCAAATTAAATTTGAGTGAATGAATGCTTATCATACTACTTGTGTTGAAAAGAAAAATACAAAAGTCTACAAAGAATGAATAAGATATGCATAAAATAAACATGCTGAATATTTCTTATGCGTATGTTTACAGAAATGTCAAAGTCCACTTTAGATGGTTTGACACAGATTTTTGTGTCCCCATATTTGTGGGGTCTAAATCATATACGATGTTTTTATCATATTTCTATGGGGGCAAGAAAATTGAACCAAAATTTTTTAAAAGAACAATTTATAAAATAAAGAATAAATTAAGTTGGAATTTTTTCCGAATTTCAAGAAAGGATTTTTTCTTATTGACAAAAAAAAACTTTCAGAACCTAAATTATTGAACATTACTGTAATTCAAAATATTTCACAATCTCACACCCAATATATGGTATAATGTTGATAATTTTTTGAAACAAAAAGTGCAACTATTTAATTCTGCAGCTAAATATAGTTTTTTATACATTCATTGAAAACTAGAATAAACTTCTATTCCAATGATATGGTTCGCGTACTAAAAATAGTGCAAATAAAAAATGTGCCATATGTGAGTGTTTCCCTCTAAAACAAAAACAGAAAATAAGATCAGAGACCTGACCGAAACAAAAGAAAATACTTTCGTGATTTTCGTTATGTTTCTATGATGCCAGAATGTAATTATATTCATTCGATTTGGGTTACGTTCTTTGAAAACCGAAATTGTAACCAATTTTTTAATTACGTGTGAATGTAAAAAATTATTTACTCGAATCTTTGTTCATTTTATGTAACTATTAAAAGCCAGACGGGTGAAATATGACGCTATAACAATTTTGTTTTTAATTTTTTTTAATTACAGAGCATAAAAATTTTTTTTTCAATTTTTTCTGAGCTGTCACAACGTAAAGAAAAGGAAACAAAAATTCGGTATTTTTTGGATATATTAATAATATATTATATGTTTAATAATTAAATTATATCAATATGAAAAAAGTACTTATGTCGTCAAGACTTAACCGTGGAAGGTTAAGCAGGACTAGAGGAGACCTTAACTGGAATCATGCAGGGCTTAAGTAGGACCAAAATTGTGATTCGGGTTTTCAGGTATTTTTTAAAATACGGCCATCCTGAATAAACAATAGAAAAAAGTTCTGAATAAAGCATATAAACTTACAAGAAACTCTGGTTGGAAAATTAGAATTCCTGATTCAGAAAATTTTTACATTAGAATTATGTTTAAAATATTTTGAATGTTACCTAAAAAATGAGATTTCTTTTTAAAATAATTAGAATTGCTGATAAATTTATATTTTTCTCGACGTTGTGGTTATTTTAACCTAATTTATTTAGCGAATTTGAACATTTTTATTGTTACATTGAGTAAAAATTAATATTCTAACATAAGCAATATTTACCTATTCTCCAGTCTCATATCCTAACCCCATAATTAGATTCATCTCATAACAGAGACGGCGTTGAGTCCTGATAAAATATTCGCTGAGAATCACGCGCTGTTCGTAAAAATGGATTTTCACAGCTTGTATGTGAAAGCAACACATTTAAGTCAAAATGAATATATTTTAACATTACTATTTAGGCACTAAAAAACATGACCCGGGAAAAAATATCTTAATACACTAAAAAAAATTGCTTCTAATTATAACTTTTCAATGTAATTATTATTTATATTATTTATATTTATACTTTTTTATAATTTATATTTATTAATATATTTATTGATTCATTTGAAAATTGTTTACCAATGGTTTTTTTTTGAAGTAGAAAGGATTATTTATGAAGAAACAAATTTGAAACATATGCAGTTATACGCTACCGGTGAAAAGCATCTATGCGACTATTTTTTAAACTCTTATTGCTAAGTTCCTAATTTTTTTTTAACTTGGTGCGAAAAAGTTGTAAAATTTCAAATAATCATTGTACTCGGCCAATAGTTTGGTAGATTGGTTTAATTATTATAGTTAAAGATCCATCACAGTAAAAACTCTGGAATGAAATTTTGTTGCATATAATTTCAATATGGTGTTCCATCTTCCTCGGAGTTGGGGTACAAAACTATTGTCAATTGTTTTTGCCGCGAAACTGTAAAAAAAATTAACAGCAGGTGACGTTTCGTACACCAAGTCCGAGGGTAACGATACCTTGTGTAAGTGGTACCATTCACACGACCAAGACTAATTTTTGTTGCAGGTAAATAGTACCCTGAAATTAGCGTTAGATTTACACTTTGTTTTTTCTGTGAGATGTTTTAAATATTACGAATCAGCATAACTTCCTTACTCTTCAAAAAAGTGTATTAATATCATAGGTCAGTCCGTTTGCCTCAAATCAAGGAATCTTTTCCGTTCTTGCATAAATTTTGAATTACGTTAAAGAAAAAAAGTTATACTATAAAAAAACCGTTTTTTCAAAAATATCATGCATTACAACAGTTTCCTCATCCTTCAATCAAATGTATCAATATTATAGGTCAATTAATTCGTTTCAAATCAACACATCTTTTCTATTCTCACATTAACTTAAAATTATGAGAATAAGAACATTTTTACAGTAAAAATCGATTTTTAATATATCATAAATGACCATATCTTCCTTACTCTTTGAGAAAATATATTAATATTATAAGTCAATCGATTCCTCTCGAACCAAGGAATCTTTTATGTAATTATTGCATAAATTTTGAATTATGTTAATGAAAAAAGTTTGACTATAAAAAACCGAGTTTCAAAATATTATAAAGTGCTAGAAAAAAATTTAATAAATATTTTTTGAAAATCTTTCGGTCAGTTTCAAGATATTAGCGATTAAAATAAGCCTTTCAAATTGTATTAACTTATCTGCAACCGTTTTCAAGTTATCATGTTTACAAAAAAGTGTGATACCCAAAACACACACGTCCACACGCAGACACGTCTGGACAATTGCTTAGAGCATTGTATAAGACATTTTTAAATTAAAAAACCTTTAATTAAATGAATTTTGAAATCCTTAAAAATGTTACTTTTACAAAGCTTCCCCGATGAGGAAGCAAAAAATAAAACAATAGATTGAATTCAGTGATTTTGAAATAATTTTAAACAAATTCAAGGGAATTGAAAAGGATTAATTAAAAATTTTTAATAATTATTTGTGAGTTTGAAAAATTCAAAGTGAACTAAGAAAGTTAAAATTATTAAATTAAGAAAAATTGAGTGAATTTAAAAGAATTCAAGTCAATTAAAAAATTGCAAGAGAATTTATGATAAAACCTTTCCATATCTACAAAAATTCTAAGACATTCTTCACAAATGCACGAAAATTTTTGTTATTCCCTAAAATAAAATTTTTGAATCTCTTTAAATTAATAAAATAAGTCAAAAGTTCCATAGAATATTTTAAAAACCTTAAAATATTTCATATCCTTAGAAGTGTTTTGAAGTACCATACAATTTTTCTTTAATTCATCAAAATTCCTTAACATTTTTAAAAATAGCCTAAAATTTTTAGAATTCTTTGAAATCTCTTTTAATAATTGATATCGATTGAAAATTACTTTAAATCTTTGAAAATATTCTAAAATCTTTAAAATTCTTTTAAATCTTTGATAATACTAATAAGTCATTAGTAACTTTGAAATATTCAGAATTCATTGATCTCCTACTTATATCTCTAATTTTTGTGGATAAATTTTGGAAAATCCATTAAAATATTAAAAATCCTGCAAGTTTCATGACTCTGATACTTTCTGAAATACTGAAAGATTTATTAAAGTAACTGGAGAGCTTTTAAAATCTCTTAAATTTATTGAAATTCTCAGAAATCTGATAAAATCTCTAGAAATGTTTTAAAATATCCTAGAAGCTAATAGATCTCATAAAAAGTTCCATATTTTCAATCATTCTGGAAAAATTTTTCAAAAATCGTAACAATTATTTTTAAGTCTTCAAATTCTTTGAAGTTTCTAAAATTGCTTACAAATTTTTAAATCTCTTCGGAATATTTGTAGACATCTTAAAATATTCCAAACCTTTTAAAATATTTTAAAATCCCTTAAAACTTTTTTAAGCTCTTTAAAATCCTTTGGAAGTTTTATAAATACCGTTATATCTTCAGGATCCTTTGGAATACCTCCATATTATTGAAATCTATTAAAAATTTCTTGAAAAGTTTCAATTTACCCTAAAATATTTCTAATCCTTTGGAATATTTTAAAATACTCTAAAGGTATTTTAAGATCCTGAATTTGAATTTTTAAAAACACACAAAAACAATTAAAATCTTTTGTAATCCCTTAAAATTCTCAAAATCTATTACGAAATTTCTTACAATCTTTTAAAATGTTCTAAAGGATTACAAAAAAATTGAAGAAAATTCAGAATTGCGTATAGATCTAAATTCAATAGTTTAATTAAAAGTTAATTAAGAGATAAAAAATGTTAAAAGAAATTGCATTCAATAGCGATTAACTAACCTGTCATTTTTTGAAAGAAAAGTGATTAAAGTGGTATTTTTTCTCAAAAATGTGACTATGGTGATTTTGTCCTGAAAAAAGAAAGTATCTGACTTTTGCTATTTCTTTCGAATCCCCTAAATTTTTCTTGCCTTTCCTGCCCAATAAGATTCCTTAAATTAACTCTGATTTACTGGTTATTCCTGACCTGGAGCCATCCTGATTTTCATAATCTACGATCTGTTCTTAAATTATCTCCTAAGTTATTTTTGTTAATTTATGATCGATTGATACTTAACTGATTCTGCCCCCATTTTTTATTAATAATTTCTCTTACTATCCCTAGCAATAATTAAATAATAATTCTTAGTGACCTTAGGAATATAAATAAAACACTTTTTAAAGAATAAACAGTACCTTTATTATACAGCGATATGAAAGGAATCCATTCTAAAATATTTCTTAAACTTAGACTCGCACTAACAAATTCGTTTCCTGCGAAAGAGCAATAATTTTTTATTTTTTAAATATACAAATATAAAATGTTGGTATTGTAATTACATAAAGATATAATTTTGACAACTTCTTTTTCATAATCGTATCTATTTAAACTATTTATAAACTTATACTATCCAAACGGAGCTATTTTTATTTCCGGGGGCTATTGAACCTTTGGGATATTACTCCGTGAAAATTTTTCTTCACTTGTGTGATTTTTCCGTGCTGAAAATTTTTCGGGCAGGCTTGCGCCCAGTTAGGGCATTGTGTAGACCATCTAATCTAGGCACACTTTTCGGGCCCTAGTTGTGTGCTGACTAGCTCCTCATGCCATAAAAATTTCTTAGTCTTAAACTAAAATATCTTTTTGCACATTTCCGAACAAGTTGGGGTGATCTAAATTACCAAGGGCAAAAAATAAATATTTTTTAAAAATTATTTTTTTCCCTTATCATCAAGTCAGTCTTTTCTGGCCCTGATCTCGTGCTGGTTAGTCTGTCATAGACAAATCCTTCTTCTAATTTTTTAGATCAAATATTTTTTTTACTTTTTTTAAAATAAGCCAGGGTGTTTAAAAGTACAAAAAATAAGAATTAGACCCTAAAAAAATCCATTTTTCTGGCCCTAATCGAGTGTTAGCTAGCTCCTTAGGGCAAACAAAATTTCTAAGTATTCTAAGTATTTGGAATAATTTTCAATATGAACTATCATAAATAGAGTTTCACAAGACCGACTGACTAGCACTTGATTAGCTTCTCCAGACTAGCGTTTGACCTTACAAAGAGTTTCCTTTCTACTCAGCGCCATAATAGACCGACTAGACAGCGCCGCATTTGCAGTCAGGGTGGACTATCTTGGCTCCGAATAGTTTCTCTATAATTTTTCATACGAGTTGCTGTATATCCTATGAATATTCTTCATAAGATGTACAAAAAGTCCTTCTCGAAAAAAGTAAAATTCCACGGACTTATAGAGCATAAATGCTGTCCCAGATTTGCCCCAAAATGTACTATAATAGCCCCGGTTGACAGCAACGCTCTCTTTGTCGCTTAGAATCCTTAAATTGTTTGCACTTTGAATATTTATTATAATTTGCTGGTTCGCGGGTAAACGAATTGACTTTCCTCTAATATTCTAGTACCACTAATGTTTACCCTAATTTCTCCTTTATATGCACTGGAAAGGTTGACGCCACGCACGCTGGAATTAATATATTTACACACGCAGCCGACAAATGTGCGGTGGCCAGTCGAATTAATATTTCACACGAGCTGCAATTTCGGTTGACTGCGTCGGCAAGATGTACAAAGGTGTATAAAAAAAATAAATTAAAAAAACGGGGATCCGTTCAGGGCTGTCATCCAAAAAAGCACGGCTCGAAAATAGAGTCTCGTAGACAGTATTCGTTTTGACCACTTTTTGCGATGCCCTGTACGTGTGCCGTTTCTTCAAGCTCTGCACGATTTTGCGATCCTTCCTACGTGTGCAGACGACTTTGCGACTTCCTGTGAAAATAAGCTCCGTGCTTATTTTTTAAGTTCATTTTTTTAGGATGAAAAATTATTTCGTTGTTGCTTCTTTATCCCTTGTGCAAATATTCCAGGCACGTGAGCTGGCAATTACATAAAACGTTATAAATAAGGCAAAACAAAATAATTAAAGAAAGCAAAAGATTATTATAAAATAAATAGGAAGATGAAAACAAGATAAATTAGTGGCAGGATTAAAAATGAATGAAAGACTAAAAAGAATTACAATCCTGAAAAACTAAAAGGTTGAATGATATAAATAAATTGCGAAAATAAAAATTAGATGATTATTTATAGTTCTTACATTGCTTTGCTCGGGGGTAATACACTAGGGTGGCCCTTATTTTTCGAAATCATATTTTTTTGTTTCCAATACCTACTTATGTTATAAAACATGATCCTATTCAGAATATATCAGAAATTAAAAATCTACAATACTGTTTAATGTTAAAAATTTTAAGACACTTTCCATCAGGCCCCAAAAAATCCCCTGTAAGTTGTAATTGAGATTTTTACGGAAAATAAAGGTGATCATATTTAACAAATATTTTTTGTGAAATAATCATAAATGGATAATTTCTTTTATTCCTCCCATTTTTTGACTAGTTTTGGATTATTTGAACATTTTAACTTTTTTCAAACAATTAGTTTCTTGTATAAATCGCAAAATAGTCGTTTATCATAGATGCCATGAGTCGTACAATGAATGTGAAACATGTTATTGTTCGCTAGAATAATTTTTAAAACTCCTGAGTAATACGTATTATTATTGTGTTTCTAAATTTTTTAAACAAGCTGTTATTGTTTTAAAAATTTTTAATTGTTTTGGAAGTTTGTGAATCATGATTTTTTCTTTAGGTCATGATTTCGGTTATCATTGTTAAGAGTACAAAGTCTTCTGTGAATCATTTTTCAATTAGACATCTATTTTTTTCTTCTTGAGAATTGTTTAACTAATTTTTGTAGTTATAAAACTATCAAAAATATTAATATTTATTAAAAATGTTTATATATATAACTAAATTAATAAATTTCATTATTTAAAATAGGAAACGACAATAATTTTCAATGATTATATTAAATACATGTTTTGTTAATACTTTGTATTTTTTGGTTGAATTCAACTGTTTTTTATATAAAATTAACATATTGTTGAGTGAAAAATTCAAATCCTTGAATAAATTGCTTTGTTACTTTATTTTTTTAGTTGAAGATTCATCTTCTGGTTAACAATTTTCACATTTTGTTGAAAATTAAACTATTTGTTTAAAAATTCATCTTGTTCGTAGAACATTTATCTATTTTGTTGAAAAATCGTCTTTCCGATTGAATTAAATGGATTGTGATTCGAAAGAACAATCGTTTTTATTTATAATAATAATCTTTTCTATAAAAACTTCAACCACTTGTTTAGAACTCTTTTGTTGAGAATCTGTTTTTTTTTTTGAAAAAATTAATTTTTATAAATCAAAAATTAACCGTTCCAGTTTCGTTGAAAAATTATTCTTTTTTAGTTAAAACTTGATCTTCTCTAGTTGAAAATTTATCTCTTTTGGCCAAAAATTCATTTTTCGCTTAAAAATTAATCTTTTTGGTTTCAAATTCAACTACTTAGTCAAAAAATGTACTTATTCTGTTGAAAATTCGTCCCTTTCGGTTGCATTTGCTGTTTTTTGTTTAACAATAATATCCTGTTGGTTGATAATTTAACTACTTAGTTAAAAATTCAAATCATTTTTGAATCATTTTTTTGTTGAGTTCTAGTAAAATTTTTATTATGTATTATTTAATCGATAATGTTTTTATTTTTCGCACCTAAAAATGCACGACGATGGTCTGCTATGATTAACCCATTTCTGGAAAAAAATATTACCTATAACATTTTCAATATTTAAACAATAAAAAAATGTTTAAGAAACTTAAGAGAACATTAATAAACAAAATGGTAATGAAGACTACAAAAATTTTATAAAAAATTGCTAAAGAAATACGTTTTTCCCTGTCCTTTTTCAATAAAACTAAAGAAAAATTAAAATCGTTTAAGCAAATAAAAATTATTTTCAAAATGTATATCACGTGGAAATTCTAATTCGCACTTATCGGGAATCTTTTGTGGCTCCACAAAACGTTCGTAAGGTTTAATTATATTAAAAATTATGTCTGACTTTTATTCCCTGAAGTATTCTAAGTATAACCATAGTTTATAAATGACTTTCGTATCATATTTTTGCCTTTAAAATTCCAAAAATTGTTTCCACAATGTAAATAAGAGCCACCCTGCTGAAACACTTTCATCTCTTTTATAATTATTCATGCTCAGAATCTAGAGCTTTAAAAAAAAGTTCTTATCCAGAATTAATCACTGGCACTGATCTGTTAATGAGTGTTGAAATTGATTCCGTGTCAGAAAGTTTAAAGTGATTTTCCTTAAGGTAGAAAACGCTCCTTTTCAGACGTCCTTGTAGGATCGGCAGGGAGGTGGTGGAGCATTCCACATTCCATTCTCTCGACAAGTCGGTTTTTTCACTGGTTCAAGGGGTGTAACATAGCCTGGTGAGCATGTCACTTGAATATTGTCACCAGGTTTGTACCAGAACTTTAGGGGTGCTATTTGTCCGTGTGGCGGATCCCCTGGGTATTGACACCTCACATCACCTGCATCAGAAAACAAAAAACCATTTGTATTTTATTTTTTTCAACTTATATTTATTATAAAATTGATATTTAGTTATATTTTCAAATAACAGCCAGATAAACGTAAATTAGGGAAATGTGACCTTCTAATTGGGACCAAGCTTCTATGATGCTAAAAAACGCAGTAGAAATTATTGATAGAAAAAGAAATTGTTTATCACAAACACTTAGTTCAGGTGTAAACACAGAAAAAATAAAGTGGAAATCTAACGCTTATTTCAGGGTATCATTTACCTGTA
>JAUELO010000296.1:5690639-5705787 GCA_032357855.1 Amphibolips quercusostensackenii | reverse complement strand
ACATAGAATGTTTCAATATTGGAAAAAGTGGCCTGAAAAATTTTCAAAATGTGCTCACTTTTTGTATTATTATCCAAAATGGCTGTCTTACGAACTTGACCTTTAGTTTTTGATACTTAAAGAGTATACTTAAAGTATATAAAGAGTTTACAGAGTCTCAAAACATGGACAATCGAAAAAAACTAGGGGTGGGTAGGGTCAAATTTTACACAAATCTAATACCTTCTTATTATAGGATAAGAATGTAAAAACTGATATTCAAGTTGTTACTTCTGTTAAAAACACTTCGACAAGAATTTTTCTCACAAATCTTTAAAAATATATTGGTAAGCCATATGAAGTAAGTACTATATATAAAATTTAATGTCTGTCTATAATCATCACCTAAAATGCAATAAACAATAAATATTGAAATACAGGATTTTTATCCTGCGATTTCTAATAACTTAAAATGTCACTTATATATAACGAGTCAAATAACTAATAATTTTAATACATAACAATATTTTCATTTGATGCGACTGATTTAAGGGTTATGCGTATAATGATTTTTGTAAAATATCGGTTTTTGTAGCTTATATCTTCTTTTGTAAGAAAACTATCCCTGATGGGGATAAAGTCTACGAGTATATCGAAATGCGTTGGAATATGTTATATCTACAATACACTAAAACACTGATAGAAGCCACTGATTTTTACTAATCGAACCAATTCAACTAAAATAATTCTTATTAATTATTTTATTACAAATTGCTAATTTTTTGCGTAATTCCTAATCCAATTAAGGTTTCCAAAAGATATTATGTATACAAAAAATTTCAAACCTCAAAACAGCAATTTTCAAGCAATTTTTCAAATCATTATTTATAATAATAAAAGAAATGTCAGCATTGAGAAATTCACAAAATTATCAGAGCACGACCTGACTTTAAACTGATTTAAATGCCTTTCAAATTTTACATTTTTGAAATTTAAATTTTAGTTATTTTATGAAAAAGAAAGTCGAATTTTTTAACGAACAAGCAAAAATTAACCTTAGGGGTTAAGTTTTGGTTTTAAAAAATAATTATTTTAATTTGAATAATGCAATAAAAATATTAAAAAACAGTCCAAGATTTTTGTGTGACACCTATCTTCTAGAAGACAGATTTTTAAAAAAATTAATAATTGTTGTTAATTTGTATGTAAAGTATCATAACAAAAAGACATCAAAAAGATATTCTTAGTTAATTAAAATAGAATTAGCGTAAACTCTGAAAAACAGTCAAACTTTTTATTCCCTTGTGAAAATTGTTTGAATAATCAATGATTCTGGCGAATTTGCAAATTATCATAAAAAAAAGGAATCGAAACGATATTCTTAGTTGATTCCGTAAAAAAATTAATTTAATTTATTCTTTGAAAAATAGTCAAACTCTAAATTTGTTTATGAATTCCTTTTAATAATTAACAATTCTAGTAAATTTGTAGAGTTTCGTAGCAAAGCCTCATTAAAAAGACATTTTTAATTCAATGAAAAAAAAAATTGAGCTAGATATAAGATCTTTTTTTATGAATCCGAAAATCTTCAAAAAAAGAGTACTTCTGAATGGTTTAAAAAGATGTCAAATTAGTTGGTGAATACAAAATTCACATAATTTTTCATTGGAAATCGAAACACACAAATCTTTTCAAAATTCAAAACGCTTTCAACTGCAAAAAAATCGAAATCAAATGAACAGTGTAGTAGAGGGGGTCCCAATTTTTTTTCTTCGAATTTTTCCCAATAATGTTTAACACGTATTTTTTATGAGAAAAAATACTTTTTTTGTAAATTTTATTCAGAATTGTTCATATTATGTGTATCAAGGTGACATTTCTCTTCACAATTGATCGCAGAAAACGAATTAAAAATTACTTTTTAAATATTACCCCCATTAGTCTGTTGTATAGGATATAAAAAAAAAAACATTAGGGAAACATTGTTTTTTTAGTGCTTGTTGATAATTATTATTTTTTTTAACTTATTTAAAATGTTTAAATAAATTTTTAGAGCAATTTATTATTATTCATAGAAATATTCTCTTAAAATAAATTTAGAGAGTTAGGGCTTTTTCTTTACTTTAAAACTTTTTGTTTATTTTTCACTCAGCGAGGTAATGATAAAAGTGAACTTAAGATCCATCACTGCTTAAACAAAATATGATTGTTTATAACTCCTCTAAAGGTAATGCTAAATAGTTGCAATTTTTTTTTAATTGATTTTTTAACCACTTTTCACTTAGTGAGGTGATAATTATTACAAGTTAACTAACATAATTGACAAAACAATTATTTATTACTTTTAATACTGTTATATTTGAATAATGGTGGAGAGTTGCAGTTTTTTTTTAAATTTTTAACTTTTTGTCTACTTTTGACATGATGTGAGTTAATAATTAATGCAGTTTCACAAAAATATTTGTTTAAATAATGAATGATTGTTTATGACTATACCTTTTTATAGTTTGATAGAAAGTTGCAGTTTTCCTGAAATTTGAAATTTTGCAATGAAAAATAATTTAAAAAGTCATATAAATTCATTTTTTCATCCAACTCTTCCCTTTTTGTAAATATATTTTTTCTAAAATAGTACCACTTATTCCAAAAATGTTAAAAATTTTTTATATGGGTGATATTTAATGTTGATTTTCCTTAAGGTAGTTGCTCAGAGCCTTTTCATTCAAATTAAAATTTTCTGAACATTATCAAAAGAGTAAAAATACCTCATTCTGAAAAAAGTTCAATATTTATAAAAACGCAATTTCGTAGCATTGCTATTCGAAAAGATAGTCATAAACAATAATAATTTGTTTAAACAATTATTCTTGTCAGAAAGCATTTTTATTATTTCGCTCTAGGTGAAAAATGGACGGAAAGTTGGAAATTTCAAAAAAACTGCAACTTTCTAGCATTATTCTAAGACAATATTGTTACAAAAAAAAATTAATTGTTTGTATTATTGTTTTTTTAACTTTAATTTTATTGGGAATCATTTGTACTAAGACAAACCGCAAAAAAATAAAAACTCGTGAAAAAAATTAGACTACGCTAATACACTATTTATTTGGTCTGAAGGTTTTTTTTGTAATTGAAAGCTTTTTAAATTTCGAAAAGATTAGTGTGTTAGAATTTTTGATAAAACGTTCGATTTTTTTGTATTTAACTACAAATCTGTCCTCTTTTAACATTTGAGGAGTACTATTTTTTCAGATTTTCAAATTTATCAACAGAAGGTCTTAGATCTGTGTTTAAACTATCTGAAAATAATCAGTAGTGGGTTGGAATATTAGGAAATGGTTCATTACGTTAAAAAACAAATTAATTAAAAAAAAATATTCATCCGGGTTAGCAATGCTAAGCTCATTCAAATCCAGAGTTTTTGTATGAAATGTGAGAGAAACTAATGTTTTACTATGATGAATAGAAAATAGATGCTTTCTGGCATTTTTAAAACAATTTCGTGTAAACAAATCCACAGTTTGGATATTTAAAAAAATAGGCATAATTTCTCTTACAATTTTTTTGACTGTTTTCTCTAATACTTCACAAATTTATAGAAATAATTTACTATCTTAATGATTTCGATAGAAAAATTTAGAGAATGGCTATTTTCGAAGAATGATACTTTTCAAATAGATAACTATCGTTGATCACTGGAGCAATATTTATGCAAAAATTCAGAGTTTAGCTATTATTCAATAAATAATCTCAGATTTTGTTTGAAGAATCAAGTAATAATGTTTTTCCGATTACTTTTTTAATAATACTTTGTAAACTGACAAAATATTTTTAAAAATTTCATTAAAAAAATATTGTAGCAAATAGTATTCAAAAAGACATTTTCAGTCGATTCCGCAAAAAATAGAGCTTAATCATTAAAAAATATCAAAACTGTGAATTCGTTAATAAAAATTGTTTAAACAATTGCCAAATTGCATCTATTTTGAAATTATCGAAATTAAAAAAATTTTGAATGCAAATCATCAAAATTACAGAATTTTTTATTCTGAAACTTCAAACTTGCATAAATTTCAATTGTATGTATACTTTTAAAATAAAAGGACTGCGTCTGATCATCCCGAAAAATTATTAGAGCTAGAAAAGGGGATAGACCTTAAATTAAAAGCTTTTTAAATTTAGGGATTTAAAATTTAAATTTCTGCAACTTCACAAAATTACCATTAAAAATTCTTCTTTTAAAGATGCTAAAATTCTTCACGTCTAACCATTTCTCGATGTGTGATTATAAATTATTCATCTACTTGTCCCAATTAACTACTTCAAGTAGTTAAGGTGAATTTGGTTAAACAGGCGTTATCTTTTACACAGACTTACGTTAATTGATTTTGGAAAAATGTAAAATTGCAAAATATTTAGCATTTGGTTCGTTTGACAGTTTGGCTTTAAAAATTTCCCTTTTCTCGAAACAGAGAGCTAGTGAAATTGAAAAAGAGAAGGATTGGATTATGAGAAAGGCTGAGTGAAGAGGATTGGACGAGATTCGCTGAGTGAGCTTCGTCTGTAGGTTAATCTCGAAACGGTATGCAGATTGTGTTTGCCTCTCGAGAGCATCATCCCTGTTACATGCGTTTATGGCATACAAGCGACCCTCAATCAGGATTCTCTTCTTATGAAATCAGATAATTTGCATTCCACTCTATCGCAGATAAGGGAATATCGTTCAACCGTTTCATCCATATAGCGATTAAATTTACCGTTTCATTTCTGAAAATCAAGTATAATTTAATGAAACTGATTCCAGGTTATCAGTAGTCTTTGATCAATACTCGATTTATCCACTTCAAAAGTACAAATATCCACTATTCAGATATGTGTAAAAGATAATTGATGTCTGCCCAATTTTTTCTGTAACAACTTGAATGAGTGAACTTGGCGCAGTAGAAAAGGGTGTTTGTGGTCAGACATCATAAAGGAGTTACTAAGAGGACCTCCATAAATTACATAACACATTTTTTGACAATTTTTCACACCTTCCCTTTTCTATGTGACAATTTGTCCACAATTTGTCGACCCCCCCCCCCCCCTTCACAGAGTGGTTTTTTTACGAAAATAAGTCATTAATAGATGAATAAATTATTTTTAAATAAAATAATTTTAGATACCGTATTGAATTTAATATAAAAAATTTCATATTCCTAAGATTTTAAGTCGAAATATAATGGTTGAATTTTCAACTCAAAAAGATGACTTACAAAATAGTTAAATTTTCAGCGAAATTTTTGTATTCTTACAGAATAATTCCATTTTAAACAAAGAAAGCTTTCCTACGAAAGAAGATAAACATTCAAACCTAAAAGACGAATTTTCAAGAATAGCAAATGATTTTTATTTAAACAGTGGTACTAACAAATGAATAGTTAAACTTTCAAGTTTAGAGAAAAATTGTATGCAAAGAAGCTGACAAAATAGTTTAATTTTTAACTAAGTAGTTAAATTCTCTACAAGAAGGGTTACTTTTTCAAGCAAGCGGTCCAATTTTCAAACAAAAAGCATTACCGTTCAACAAAAAATAGTTGAATTTCAAAAAAGAAACGTTGAATTTCAACCAAAAAAGATGCATTTTCAACAAAATAGTTGAATTCTCAACCAAAAAGATAAATTCCCAACAAATAAGATTAATATTCTACAAAAAAACAAACTTCCTACATACAAAAATAAAAATTTTTAACAAAATACAGGAATTTTCTACCAAATAGTTGAATATTCTATGCATAGGTATACAGACTACATTTTTAACAAAATAATAAAATTTCAAAAGAAAGGTGAATGTTAAAAAAATGAGTTCTAAGCAAAGTATTTTAACCTTTAACTAAGTAGTAAGATTTGCAATGAAAAAGATTATTTTTTAACCAAATATTTCAACCTTCTACCAAGCTATTACATTTTTAGGACAAAAAGACCGATTTCCTAAAAAGCAGTAATATTATCTACCTAAACAATAAATACTTAATAAAATAAATAAATTTTTTATAAAGTTATTCCAATTTATACCGCATTAATTATTTTTGAAATGAAAAGTATCAAAAAATAACATAATTGAATGTTTAACTTAGAGAGATATGTTTTTGACTGAATATGAAATATTTAAATTTTCAGTTGAAAATATTAATTTTAAGCAAAAATGAAAAGAAATTTCTACAAAAGAATTCCGTTTTTAACAAAATAGGTTTATCAATATTTGGTAATCATATTTTGAATAATAAATAATAAATTATATTTTTTTAATTCCGAATTTTTTTCTTTCTTTTGCTTTGTTTTTTTCCCTTCAAACAGGAAATTTTATTTTGAACAAAGTAATTCGATTTTCAACAAAGTGATTGGTTTTTTTTTAATAAAAAAACATCTCTTTGCAAAGTAGTTTTCTTTTTGAAGAAATAGTCGCAATGTTACTGCCCAAAATAGATATGTGCAAAAGATGAATAATGTCTGACTGCATGTGTATGTAACTACTTAAATGAGTAAACTGCAACCCAGAGAAGTAGACGCTTGTAAGCGCAGACGTCGCACAGTGGGAAAAAAGCACCTTTTTGGGACAAAAATGAGCCGACTCCTTAAATCTCAACGGATCAGAGCTTTTTTCCTAAAATACTTATAAAGAATCGTACTTTAACGTGGAGGTGCAATTTTTTTCAAATTTGTTATTTAATAATTTGTTATTTAACTTAAAAATGGCAATAGGTTATATTTGCCACATTTGCTTAGCCCCATTCATTGATATTTTTTCAAAAAGGTAAAAAATTAGTAAATTTACTTATGTTGAGTAAAAATGTAACTCGTAGATAAGTATTCTCCATTTTGTTAATTGTCATAAGCAATTTAATGCATATAACTGTTAACAGCTGCATTTTCAGGATTCAAATGTATACCTTACATAGCTTTGGTTATTAGAATGTAAAGAATCCATTTTTAGTTAGAAGAAAACTTCAAGTAATAATAATAGTGAATATTTTAAGCAATATTTATAAACAAATTCAGTTAATGAGCATTTATACGCATAGAAAATTAGTCTTTTCTTTTTTATGTAAAATAAAAATTGTTATACAATAGACTGCCACTCAACAACATTTGTCATGTTCATAAACAATTTTTTATAAAGAAATTCTTTTATTTGACATATCTATGCATCGAATTCTTTGTTTTATGTGGAATCATTCATTTTAATGTGTAGAGCATGAATAGCACACATTAGAGTTTCATGAAACAACATTTGTCATTGTTAAAAATAATTTGTATGAACAAATTCACTTATTTAAACTTAAAATTGATAGAACTTTAAAAGTAGATTCCTACTTTTATCGATAGACGATAATAATTTCGATTGATGTATTTTTACTGTCACTTTCAATAACAGTTAAGAACATCCAGATATATTCAATGTATAATATATGTGATAATTAATTAAAATGAATAATATTCTTCACAGAATCATCAATCTGTTTAATACGTAAAATGTGTATAATTTATCGATTTTGTTTATCGATCGTGGATAGTTATGTAAGATGTTTAATGTTTTTAATAAATGATTATTATGCGTAATAGAATATTATGTTTTATCATGCGTAATAGAATATTATGTTTTATTATGCGTAATAGATAAATAACAAATATTGTCAGTTCGCGGCGCCACCTCAGTGCTATATTATAAAGAACAATTTATATATAATAAGTGTGCGATTAACTCTCTTAAAACACAAATCGAAAAAAATAATATGTTTTCATTTGAATTTCAAATCAAAAAAAAAATATTGTAAACATTATTAGCATTTTTCAATGAAAATCATTTTTTTAGTGCTTTTGATGTTGTGAACTGATCAATAAATTTTTAACTGATTATATTTAAACTTAAATTTTTTCGAATAAGATTAAGTGATAAATCAAATTCCAAAAAATGAAAGTTTAAATCATAAAAAATATATATAAAGCAAAAATTATTTCAATGTTTTGATGAATATCACTGTTTGAAGGTTCCTATTTTGTAAACTGATTAATTCATCATCAGCTCATTAATTGGTAATACAAAATTGAATTACATAAAGCTTTTATTTTAATTTATTTTAATTTAGTACACCGATTGATTATTTAGTTTAAGGTTATGTAACTGAATATTGGATATATAATTTGTATGATGAAAGTTTATTTATATTTAAAATACCTCTGTTCCAATTATACCTAAGTGTAAATCGATGTTGTTGATGTAAAGTTGATGCAGATGTTTCCTTGTCTGAGATAATAAATTATAACAAAGTCGTGGGTGGAAAAATTAACATACTTTAGACAATTAGATGTTTTTTGATTAATCTAATGTTAGACTTAACATTTTCAATAACATCAAATACTATATTACGTTTGTTAATAACAAAGGATAAAATGAATTTTTCTCCAAACGTTAGAACGTAATTTATTTCATCAGGAATTGTAACCTTACTGAAATTAATAATCCATGGGTCTTCAAAACCTTCATTACTTTGGTTTTTATGTTTATTGATGTTTGATTATTCAAAGCTACTATTGTTAAGTAAATTGTAAACTTTCTTATTCAAACGATGTTTTTAAATCATTTGAAATATTACTATACTAATTTTGTAAAATATTATTATGAATATAAGAAGGTAAAACATTTCTTAACTCAATATCAATATCATTAGGATTATTGTGAAAAAATTATAAGTATGTGTTTAAATCCTTTATTTCATCATTTAATAAACGACGTTCTAAGGCATCTACCATAAAATTAACATGATTTTTAAATAAAAAACTAAAAAAATGTATATTTTCAACATTTTTCGTAGCATTAGTGATGTTTTTTGGCATTAAACCATGACTTCTACAATTCAATAACAAGATTTCTCTAGCTTTTAATTGTTTAATTTTTTTGTTTACATAATTTAAATTCTTTACATATGTAATAAAATTCGGGTGATGTGTTTTGATTTCGTGAAAAAACATGATAAAAATTTCGACTTAAGAAATAAGAAATTAGTGCTATATTATGCCAAAACATTTAAATATACTTAAGTTTAAATCGATATTGTTGATGCAAAGTTGATGCCGATGTTTTCTTGTCTGAGATAATAAATAATAACAAAGTTGTGGGTGGAAAAATGTATATGCTTCCAATTGTCTGAAGTATGTCAATTTTTCCACCCACGACTTTGTTCTATTCCAATTATATAATTTTTGTGAAAGTTTGCGATGTTCGGAAATGATTAACTGAATTCAATTTCTTAAATGATAAGTACATATGTTTTAACTTTATCTGGGATGAGTATAAAAGGTTATTGATGATTAAAATTGCTAGGAATGCAATTTTAAATTTAAAATAAAAGATAAAGTAAAAATTATTCAAATGTTTTGATGAAAATAACGTTTAATACTTTTTATGTTGTAAGCTGATAAATTATTAATTTTTTCTCAAACTAACATTTTTTAAAAATAGTTTTAAAAGTTATCAACAAATAAGATTTTTAGAAATGGAAGTTTGAATTTGAAGAAAAATATAAAGTTAATATTATTGGAATGTTTCAATGAAAATAATAGTATAATGCTTCTTATTTTGCAAACTGATTTAATCATTATTAGCTAATTGATTTTTTTAAAATGAAATAACATAAATTTTAATTTTAATTTTTGTCAATTGAGTAACATGTGTTTATTATTTACTTCAAAGTTATGTAATTGAATATTTGCTATAATCTTTATAATAAAAGTTAATTTTTTATTTGAAATACTTTCATAACAATTACATACTTTTTCTAAATGTTGGTGATGTTGCGAAATAATTATCTGAACTCAGTTTTCAAAATTATATCTACATCTGCTTTAATTTTTTCAGGAATTATTATAAAGGTTTATTGATAAGTTAAATGTGTAGAATTAATACATATTTCAAATGAAAAAATATATGATGCAAACAGTTTTTAAATGTTTTAATAAACTGTTTAATTTATTATTGGCGAACTAATTTTGTTAAAAATATTAGAGTACATAAAGATTGAATTTAAATTGTTTTTTAATTAAGTCCCTTTAATTAAATTATTTACTCCAAGGTATTTTAATTTAATATTTTCTGTTATTTTTGTAATAAAGTTAGATTTTTTCTTAAAAATACGTCTATCACAATCAAATTTTTTTTTGAATGTCTGTGATGTTGTTGAATAAGCATCTGAATTCAATTTTCAAAATCATTTTTCATATATTTTATTTTATTTTCGAATTAGTTTTAAAGGTTATTATTAAATTGAATTTATACAAAAATGCAATTTCAAATGAAAAATATATATAATATAAAAACCATGTTGATGCTTATTTAAAAATAATTGTTTGATGCTTTTAATGTTGTGAACTAATTAATAAATAATTAAATGATTAATTTTTTCAACATTTAATTACATAAAAATTGAATTGTAATTTTTCTCTCTTTACTAAAATAAATTGATTTTTTCCTTTGAGGTTATGTAATTGGATATTGGCTATTTCTATAATAAAAGTTTATTTTTTCTTTAAAAAACCTCTAGTACAATTATATAATTTTATAGAACTGTCTGTGATGTTAAAAAAGTATCTGAATTTAATTTTAAAAATTATATGAAAGTGTATTCTAATTATGTTCTAAACAGTTTAAAAGTTTATTAGTAAATTATATGTATAGAAATACAATTTAATTTGTTTCAAATATACAATGTAAAAATTATTTTATTGCTTCAATGAAAAGAATTGTTTTATGCTTTTCATGATACAAAATGATTCATTAATTACTAACAAATTCTATTAAAACTTACATTTTCTCACATTGGTTTAAAAGGTTATGAATAATTCAAATTTTTATAAATAAAAGTAACATAAATTTTTTTATATGATTTAAGGTTATATAAAAAAATATTGGATATAATTTGTATAATGTAACTAGAAATATTTTTAAAATACCTTCATTACAATTACGTAATTTTTCATATGTGTTTAATGTTTTCAATTTAGTACAGAATTTAATTTCGAAAATTATACGTAAATATGGTTTAAATTTTTGGTGGAATTAGTATAAGGGGTTATGATAAATTACATTTTAAAAAATGAAAGTAAACATTTGAAAAAATGTGAAGATGAAATTATTTAAATGTTTGAATTTAAATTGCAGATTAAAGCTTAAATGATTATCTGAATTTAATTTTCGAAATTAAACATGCATATTATGTTACAATTTTCTTGAGAACGAGCATCACAGGTAACCAATAATTTTAATTGACAGAAATGAAATTTTAAGTTTAAAAAAATATAAAGTAAAAATTAATATTGAATGTTTCAAGTAATATAAGTGTTAAATGCTTTTTATATTGTGACCCGATTAATTGATTGTTGACTAACTACTTTGTTCACAATATTAAATTATATAAAAATTAATTTTTAATTTTTCTTCATTAGTAGCATAAATAATTAATTTATTTTAAGGTTATGTAATTGAATACTAGCTATAATTCATACAATTATAGTTTATATTCAATTGATTTTTACTACAGTTATAAATGCTTTTTTTAATTTTCGTACTGTTTTCAAATAAGTATTTTCAATTATTTTATTTAAAATAATATGTCACTAGTATAATTTTTTTAAAAAATTAGATCAAAATGGGCCAGTACATAAAAAAATTGCTTGACTTTGAATGATAATTGTAATAAAACATTTTTTTAACAAACATTGAATATTATAGATTGCTCATTTGTAAATGATATTTAGGCAATAATATTACATTTTTGTATCGATAAAGTGATACTTGATAAAAAATATATGCCTCCTGATATTATTTGGTAATTTCAAAAACAAATTATTAAATCAAATCCACATTACGAATATCTGTACTATAAAAAAAAATTTTATTTCTTAATTGTCCTTTATTTATGTTGTCAAAATCAGAAGAGTCAAATTTTTTTCATGAAAGGTGATTAAATAAGGAATCTTTAGATGCTTATTGAACAAAAATCAAAAAGTTTAAATGAAGTTTGAATTTTTTAATCCACTTCCCTGAAGCATGGAAAGGTGGGACTTAATCTATCACTGTGATAAACATGAAAAAGAGAGTCATGTATTTGCATATAATTTTCAAAATAATAGGTATTAATGTTTTATTGATTTAGCGATGTAGTATTTTGATGCCCTGATTTACAAAAATGGCCGTGAAAGTACAACCGGATGTCATTCTACAAAAATAAAGAGTCTCCGCAATATTAAATTACATAACCTAAAAGTGCAGGATTATTCTATTTTAATGATCTATCAATATATTTTAAGGCGTTCTTTATAAGTATAGTAATGATGTATCGTCTGCATTTAAGGTATTATAATTTATTATGTAGACATTCTCATGTGTACATTTACACTACCACGCCACCTTCATTCATAATATAACCAGTCAATTTTTTTAGATCTCCGTTTTATAATTACGAGGTAAAGTTTCAACCACACAATGTTAGTATTTAGGTTTATAATTATAATAATTATTATTAATAGTTGTGTCCAGATTCATTACGTTGGTTAAGTTCTGCACTTGAAATATTCAACTTATGTATCGCCCTTTACTGTTGATAAAAGTAGTCTTAAATGAAATAATCCTACGTTACATGGATTCACTGAGTACATTGTATCAATATCTAAATTCAGCAAAAAAAGCTTTGAGTCTCAAACGAAGTTATTTTTAGCGTAAGAAAAGAAAAAATAATTAGATATCTATGGAGTCAAAAACAAAAAAATTCTCGCGTACAGTTTCTCCAATCCTTTGTTTCCTGTAGATTCTTCGTTTCTAAGGCTTCTTCTTGCTTCAGCGAACATTCCTTGCTTCGTAAAAGTAAAACGAGGAAACAATAAAAAAGCTTCTGTCTTTTTCTCTCCATTCGCGATTCTTCTTGCTTCTCTCACCACTTTCTCTTTTTTTTTCATTTTTTCTTTCTGCGTTTCTCTTGCAGACGTTGATGGTGGCGATAGAGTTTCCTCCTCGAAAACTCAATCAAAAACTGCCGAGGAGAAAACGCCGTTTCGAAGCTAAAGGCAACCGACCGAGAATAGCCGTTTGACCGGAAGTGGAATCGTGGAAAATTCCGACTTTTCCGACTGCCCATGGCGAAGAAATATAATTCTTTGATTGCTACGTGCGATGCAGTGTGATTGCTATCTAATTTTTTATCTGATTCTTATTTAAAAAGTCGAAATTCCGTGGATTGCAGGATTTTTAACTAAAATATTTGTTGAATCTCTCCTAAAAATATTTATTAATAATAGTAATCTCTAATTCACTTTATTCAGATTGAAGCTCCTATGTTTTTGTTCGTTTCTTGAGTGTTTTTTTTTCGTTATGACCTTTTAAAGATTTTTGAGGTATAGAGATATTACTAAATAACAGGATGCTTATACGAAAAAGAAAAATATTTTTTTTTTTTGCCAATGATAACAATTTCTTTTTGGCAATTGTTGTTTACAATGAAAATGGTTCATTATTATACAAACTCCCTAAAGGTCTTAAGATTATTAATTGACTCTTCATTACATTGAAAAGCCAAGCTTTTACCTTTAAAAATAGCCAGACAGTGCATTTGTTAGTTACTTTTATTTGAACAATCATCGATTGTAATTAGATGACTCAATCTGATGAGTCACTCAAAATTTCGTATAATTTTTGGTCAAATCAGTAGGAAGAACTTAAGTTATTTTATTATAAATAACACCTGTGGATAATTGTTTAGATAATTTGTTGATGAGATGACAAATTATTAATTATCTTTTATGAATTTATTTAAAAAACTTTTATTGGCTATACCTTGTTTAAAGTCTGTGCGAATCAATTAGCAAATCCCCACGAAACGATTTTCTCTTACTTGTTTGCTTATAACAAATTAAATAAAACTCTCAACAATTGATAAACTACTGGACAACTATTCTAAATATTTTCTTAATTGAGTCTGGATATTCTGGATTAAATACAAATATTTTTTAAAAAATCAATTTTTAGCAAAAGAGGTTAACCCAAAATATAATTGTTTTACCTGAAAGAATAATTTTCTAGGAATGGATTCTTCAAATTTCCACTTTTTTTTTTATTTTTTTTTTATATTTTATTTATTTTTATATTTTTTTTTATATGGTGCTCATTTCAAAAGCACTTTGCTTCCGGTAAGCAAATGTATTTGCTTCCTCATAAAGTAAACATCAGTGATTTTTCAAATAATAACTAAACTGAAGTTTTCACTTCAATCAATTTAACAATAAATTTTTTTTTTATGCAAAATAAAAAAAAAATAAAAAATTTTTTCTAAATACAGTGACGACTCAGGCAAATCAAATTTTTCATTTGAAATGGTATATTTTTGAGCTGAAAAAGAGAAAAGGGAAATTATGTCACATCCTATTCCTTTTTCAGCTTTATGATTTTTTCTGTTTTTCTGTTTAAAACAGATGTTTCAAATATTACGAATGAGCATAACTTCCTTTCTCTTTGAAAAAGTATATTAATATTATAGGTCAATCGGTTTTCCTCGAAGTAATGAATCCTTGCCGTTCTTGCATAAATTTTAAATTATGTTTAAAAAAAAATTTGTACTATGAAAAATCATTTTTTTAAATATTACGCATTATCATAGTTTTCTTACCATCTAATAAACTGTATTAATATAATAGGTAAATCAATTTTTTTCGAAGAAACACATCGCTTCTATTCTCACATCAACTTCAGATTATGAGAATAAAAAAATGTTTACTTTGAAAGTTGATTTTTAATATAATATAAATGACCCTAACTTCCTTACTCTTTAATAAAATGTGTTGGTATTTAGGTCAATCGATTCGGATGGAACTAACAAATCTTTTTTGTTCTGGCATCAACTTTAAATTATGTTAAAGAAAAAGGTTTACCATAAAAAACCGTATTTTCAAATATTATGCATTACAATAGCTTTCTTATTTATCAACAAAATGTATTATTATTATAGGTCAATGGATTTGACTCGAATAAACAAATTTTTTCTATTCTTACATCAACTTGAAATTATGCAGGTGAGAAAATTTTTACTATGGAAATCGATTTTTAATATAATATAAATGACCATAACTTCCTTACTCTTTGATAAAA
>JAUELO010000296.1:5665681-5675995 GCA_032357855.1 Amphibolips quercusostensackenii | reverse complement strand
CCCACTGATGTATTTTGCAATAGCAACGAGACCTGACATATCTCATGCCGTCAGTGTTTTAAGCCAGTTCAATACGTGTTTTGGACAAGCTCGCCGGACAGCGGCGAAGCGTGTGTTGCGCTATTTGAAAAGTTCTGCCGACTTGAGACTGATCTACGAGCCAAGAAGAGAATCTCTCAGAGGTTACGTCGATGCAGATTGGGCCAGGTGTTTAACGGACTGACGCTCTTATACAGGGTATGCCTTTATTCTAGGAAATACTGCAGTTTCTTGGGATTCAAAAAAGCAACTAACAGTGGCCCTGTCATCGACGGAAGCAGAATACGTAGGACTGGCGGAAGCTGCCAAGAAAACCATTTATCTCCAAGGATTTTTGTTTAGATTGGGATTTGAAAATCTGGCCGATATAAAGGTGTTTAACGACAACATGCGAGCGCAAAAACTTGCTGGGAATTGGACATTTCATGCTAGAAGTAAGCATATCGATATCAGACACCACTTGATACGCGAAAAGTTGCGGAACAAGGAGTTGCAGCTGAAACACATCTCGACGAATGGCATGGCTGCCGATGTGTTAACTAAAGGAGTACCGAGTGCAAAACATCAGCATTGTGTGGAACAACTCGATCTCAGAAATTTGATATCATCTTAAAAGGATGGACATCGTCTCAAGGGGAAGTGTTGAGCTTATTTTGAATTTACCGGGCGATCCTCAGTTACCTTTATAGTGCTGCCTTTTATATTTAATGGTTTACTGTAGTTTTCAGATCAATCCAACACACTCCTGCTCACAAATTTTTAGTTAGAAAAAATAATTTTCAGCATTAACAAATAACGAATATTCAACGCTGGAAATTCATTAATTTTTATTTCTCAAAGTGTTACGATAGATTTGCCTAGTTCCAACTTTCACTTCTGAAAGATTTACAACTTCGCAGAACCAACCAGGAATATTTTTGATATCAGGGTAGAAAAAAATTCCAATTTTTCTATATTGAGCATAAATTCACATGACTCTAGAAATTTTTTTCATCTTGAAAAAGTATTTCTTTAGATTTACGTAGCGGAAGTGTTCGTCGGAACTTGATGATTTCTTGTTTAAAGGAAAAATATATGAAATTGATTTGGAAGCTCAATTTTTAAATTTAAATATGCATTTTTTCTGAGAAAGGAAGTTTAGAGGAAGTAGGGAAAATAAGGTAAGGGTAGCATTGGAAGTGAGTGGAATGTGGGGAGAGGAAGTAAGAGAAATAAGGGGAGGAGAGATAGAGAAAGCAATAGGAAATGAGGGGAGAGGATGTAGGGAAGGCGAGAAAAGAAGCAGGGGTAATGGTGGAAAATAACAGAGGGGAAATCGGGGCAGTGAGTGGGAGGGCATACGGGCAAGAGTGAGAAGGAAAAGAAGATGATGTGACGGAAGATGAAGGGAGATGGAGAAGGAGAAAGTAGTGTAAGAGAAGGGGAAGTGAGAGGAAGTATGAGAAATTATTGGAAATAAGGGTGCGTAGGGAAGGAGAATTGAGGGCTAAGAAAGCGAAGTAGGAGAAGGAGAGTGTCAGTGGGAAAGCAAGGAGAGGAACAAGTATAGAAGAAAGAAGTTAGGGAAGGGGTGAAGGAAGCGAAGGTAAAGTGGAGGACATTGGAAAGAGTCATACTTACCCACAACGTGAACTCGAATGGAATTCGTGAGGCCTCTGGGGGTGGAGCAAGTGTAAACGCCAGAATCCTGAGTCTTAGCGTAATATATCGACAGTCGATATTTCGTGTCTCTCTCCGAGGCTGCAATTGCCCAACCTGAAATGAAACCTAATTTTTACTCTTTTCAAAAAAAAATAAATTCATCCAATCATTCAAGTTTGACACATTTAAATTGAGAATTTCCATTGAACTATATATAAGGTGCCGTTCATTAATATATCACACTGCCAGGGGTGGGGGGTAAGAGATTTTGTGACGATTTGTGAAAAGATGGGAGGGGTTAGCGAAAAATTTAACATTATTTAATTTAATGTAATTTAGCATTATTTATTTCTTAAAACCTCCTATAAAACCAAATATTTTTGGCTAAAAGTTCAGGCAAATATTTTTTGGCCAAAAATTGAACTGCTTGTTTGAACTACTTTGTCAAACATTCATTATATTGGTTAAAGATTAAACTTTTTTCTTAAAAATTAATTTTTCGTTGTTGTTTAAACTGAAAATTTAACTATTCAATTTTTTTTTTGAAAATTCATATATTTTGTTAAAAATTCGTATTTCTGGTAGAAACTTAATCCCCTTGACTGAAAATTTAACTACTTGGTTCAGAGATCAACTCTAATCTTACATATTTATTTCTTAGATGTATATTCATCACTTTAGATTGAAATTAACCTTATTGTTAAAAGTTCATATTTTTGGGTTAAAAATTCAACTGTTTTGTAGAAAATTTTTATTTTTGAGTGTCAATTCTATTATTTTGGTAAATAATTAAACTATTTAGATGCAAATTAGCTTTTTGGTTCAAAATCCACATTTTTGGGTTAAGAATTTAATTTTTTGTAGAGGATTCGCCTTTTTGGCTTAAAAATTGAACAGTTTAGTTGAGATTTTTTTCTTCATTGACTAAAAAATCTTCCTGTTCAAAAAAGTAAACTCTTGTTGTAAATTCAATCATTTTTTGAAAATACAACTATTTGGTTAAAAAGTTATCTTTTTTTATTGGAAATTAAACTGCTGCGTCGAAAATTTTTCTTTTTTAATTGAATGTAACTATTATTCATGTGAAATTAAAATATTGCTAGTTGAAATATCAACTTTTACATTTTTCGTTAGGAATTCATCTTTTTCGAAAAATTTGAGTGTTTTTTAATAATTTTTTTTAACTACTAACTATTAAATTTTTTCTTATAATGTATCTATTTGGTTGAAAATTTAAATATGTTGTTAAAAGTAATCTTTTTTTGTTGGGAATTTAATTTTTTTGTCCAATAAGCTATTAATTACAATATTTTTTGTTGAAATGTAGTTATTTATTTAAAAATCCAGCTGCGTAGCTCAAAATTAAATTATTTATAGAAAATACAACTATTTTTTTAAAAGTCTCTCTTTTGTCGAAAATTCAACCGTTTGTTAAAAATTCTTCTTTTTTGGTTAAATTCAACTATTTTTCATCTAAAATCTAAATATTTTTGGTAAAATATCAACTATTACATTTGTCATTCAGAGTTAATCTTTTTTGGTCAAATTCAATTGTTTTTTATTAAAAATTAAAATCGATTTTGGTTGAAATATCAATTATTATATTTTTTGTAAAAATTTATCTAATTGTTTAAAAATTTAACTGTATGGTAGAAAATCCAACTATTTTGTTGAAAATTCAGTTGTTTTTTGAAAATTCAACTATTTTGTCAAAAATTGATCTTTTTGATCGAAATTAATATTGAAAATTTTGTTAAAAATTCTTTTTTGGTCGAATTCAACTGTAGTTATTTTTTATTTATAATTTTTTTTGTTACGTTAAATTTAACTGCTTTTAATTTTAAATATTTTTTGGTCGAAATATAAACTTTTATATTTTTTGTTTACATTCATCTATTTCTTTGAAAATTCAACTTTGTGGATTGAAAAATCATTTTTGTTGCCAGAAAAGCTTTTAGTTGAGAGTTTATGTTTTTTAGTTAAAAAATCAAATATTTAGTTAAAAATGCAATTTATTTCGCCTTGAAACTTAAAACTTGCGTTTCATGTTTAATCAAATATGGTACCTATACATTAATTTTATAAAAAAGAATTTTTTCCCCTATTATTCCCCTTTTTTTTTAAATCACCCTTTTTCTCCTCTGTCAAGAGCATTTTTAGATATAAGGCCTATTGAGAAAGTAAAAGCAAAAAAAAATTAATCAAAAAGAGGTGATTAAGCTTTGTTCGATGATCTATGAAAAAAATCGGCAGAGGTGAAAAAAAAGTTTAAAGAAGCGTCACGTACTTTTTGAATGGACCCTAAAGCTCTGTTCTATAAATGGTGATTAATTTGGAACTTCTTTACTTGTAGATGATGAAATAATTGAATTTGCATGAAATGTGCAACAATTTCCATTCAAGAAGGATTCAACTTTGAGGCTTGGACTAAATTTCAAAGTTAAAGCTGATTATGACGTTCGCTTAAATTAGAGGATACCGACCTAATTTCTAGTGTCCCAGAGAGAGCAGAGATTTTGCATTGAATTCGTGAATTTCGCTCTAGTCGACTCAGTCTGAACTGCAAAATTGCAGCGTGGTTGAAAAGTCGATAAATTTCATAAGAAACAAATCAGAAGCTTTGACACAGATCAAGAGCACCCTCGTGAATCCAAAATCCATATCGTAAAAGTTACGAGGCTTTCCGGCGGAAAAATGTTTAAAGTTGTACGTGCTAGCGTAAAACATATAAAGTTGAATCTATGTCAGCTATAAAGTGCGTCGAACAGGCACTGCTAATAGTGTTCTTTAAAGACGTATATATTATTTTAATTAAGCAAGGTCTGATTTTTCTAACTCACAACTCATGACTCAAGGCTCACAACTCAAAACTCACATCTCACAACTCACAACTCATGGATCACAACTCACAGCACACAACTTACAATTGAAGTGTCCGCGGTCTAAACCTGTTAACTAACATTTTTTTCGAAATGGATTCTCTTGCATTTTATGGGACATTTTTTATTTGTAGTTAATATCCAGCAAACGAAACGGCAAAATTCTTTTTAGTTTTTCATAGATTTTTGAGAATCGTGTTCTGGTATTTACAGCATAGGTCCGCGTTCTATGCCTCTTAACTGCTTACGGCGAGGCGAATTATGAGAAATCCGTGCTTTTTTTCCAATCGGCTCAGTTGACTTGTAAAATAGGTCAATTAGATACAGGTCAGTGTGTGTGCAGTCCAATGTATGTGTGTGTACAAAGTTATTTGTGGTTGCTTTAACGTCTTCGTCGATGTTGTTATCTACAGACCGCTGTAAAGACGAAGGTGAATGTCGTGTCTCGATTACTAACACTCAGCAAACTTTTGCAATAATCTGTTTTAAATTGTTGAAAGCACATCTATTTTCCGCATGCAATTACAAAGATTTTGACGTGTCAAACTTGCCAGCAGCTTAAAAAACAATGCAGAAAAATGCCAGCAATGCAGTAGGACGCTGCAGATCATAGGTTTAGACCGCTGGACTCCGTGTAGATAACATATGTATAGATTTTACTTGTCGTATAACGTTAGATTTTGATTCAAATTTTATTATGTTAACGTGCACTATTTTTCTCCAGTGAATAAACAAACAATATTACACTGTTAAAAAAATATTTGAAATTGCGAAAATAACGATTTTCCTTCTCTGTGTAAAATTTCTGAAATGTCAGTTAACAGGCTCAGACCGCGGACCTTTCCATTCATTACTCATAACTCACAGCTTAAAATTTACATTTTATGACTCACAGCTCATGACCACAACTTACAAAAAGGAGGGGAAGTAGGGCAAGTAAGGGGAAACGAAGGGAGGGTAGTAGGGGACGTGAGGGGAAATGTGGGTCGGGAAGTAGGAGAAGAGGTAGGAAATGAGTAGAGTAAAACAAGGGGGAGTGAGGCGAAATGGGGGGGGGGGTAGAGGACATAAGGGTAAATGTGGAGAGAAGAGAGAGAAAGAGAGAGGGGAAACAGATTACTTATAATCTTTTAAAATTTATAAGCGTTTTTAGGCTTTCAAACTTGACAAAAAATTTGTAAATTATCAAACATTAGAAGTTTCAAATCCTTCGTGGTGAACAATAATGATATCTAAAATTTTGTTTAAAAATCATTGGTTATCCTGATACAATGCCACAACTTTTCTACATATCTCAAAAACAAATTTAAAAAAAATTCACTTTAACCTACTCTCTTATATTACTTCACTATTACTTTCCAATTATTAAATTAAAAAAAAATTTTATGTAACATTTTTCAAAAACTTCTCCCTCTCTTATTGTAACAAGACTATAACAACTTCTTTCGACCCCCCTCCCTCCCTAAAAGCGTTACATAATATATAAACGACCCCTAATAGTGGTGTGGCAGAGGGGGAGGGGGTCAGTAGTAATAGCGCAACAAACTTAGATAACATTTAGTACATTTCCTGATGATAAATTTTAACAAACTCTTTCCACTATTCCCTCCTTTTTAAATTTTTAAAGAATTTTTTTCCCTGTTTTCAAAAAACTTCCAATTTTCCCCATTTACTAATTTTTTCGTTTATATCCGAACTGACCTAATCGAACATAACGAGAAAATTAAACTATTTTGCTTCAAAGTTTATCTGTTTGAATTGTTGATTCAAATATTTTGTTAAAAATTTGCCTCTTTGGGTTAAATTTAATTTTTTTTTATTTCAAATTAAAATTTTTTCTGGTTGAAATATTAACAGTTATATGTTTCATGCAGAATTTTTTTTTCGTTGAGAAATTAACTACTTGGCTTAAAAATAAACTGTTTGTATTAATTTTTTTTTTTGAGGATTCATCAATTTAGTTAAAACTTCAAATAATTGGTAGTAAATGAACTTTTTTGATGAAAAATAAATTGTTTTCTTAAGATTTCGACTTTTGGTCTGAAAAAATCAACAAGTTGTTAAATGATTACACTACTTGCTTCAAACTTAACTTTTTGGTTAAAAATTTATATTTTTGGTTGAAAATTCAACTATTTTTGTAGAAAATGTGACTCTTTGAAGAAAAACTTTTTTATTGAAAAGCTATTTTTTGAAAATAAAAATTCAACTATTCTGTTATTAATTTTTTGTGGCTTTGAAAATCAATATATTTTTAAAATCTTATCTTCTTTGATAGAACGTTAATCTTCTTGGTAAAAAAATTATCTGTTTGGTTGCAATTTTTTTTCTAATTAAACGACTTGGTCGAAAGTTAAACTACTTTGTTAAAAATTCATTTTTTTAGATTCACTTTTTTGGTTGACAATTAAACTATTTTGCAAAAAAATCGCCTATTTGAGTTGTATTCAACTGATTAAAATTTTTTTGAATTTAGTTTATTTTTAATTTAACTTTTTTAACTGATTTGACAATTCCACTATTAGTAGAAAACTTATATTTTTCAGTTGAAAATCTTACTATTTGTTTTAATAATTTAACTGTCTTCAAACTAAAACTAACTGTCTTATTCCCCTATTTTCATAAAAAATTACCCTATTTCCTCTATTTTTACAGCTAGAATTCTAAGCTGTAAAGTGTGATATTTTAATTTTTTTTATTATTATTCTTGTAACTTGCGATAAATTTGCGTAAAAAAAAGTTTTCATATATTAAAATTTTTATTTTTGAAATGAAATAAATATAAATAATAGTTTTTTGGACAATTTGGGGCGACGCACAGTGGTCTAGTAATGGATTTTTGCGGACAGTTTGCGAAGGTCTAATTTTTGGTCTATTTTATAGTTTCTTTTAGGAGATACTCTGAAAAAAATTCCGCATCAATCGTTTTAAGGTAAATTGTAATTTTTATTTTGTGTTAAATGTTATTTGATTAAACAATTTTTAAAAATATTAGATTTTCTATGTATTATTTTTTATCTTTGTGTACACTAGAAAGTACAACAAAAATTAATGTGAAGTATGCACAGATATAAATATCATAAGAATAAATTATTTAAGCGAAAATTGTACTGCAATAAACAAATTTTATAAACAAATATGCATTTATAAAACTTTTGTAGGATTAAATATTTTCTCTTCATAAAAATCATCTTTAAATACACCACAATGTCATTTTGCATTAAAAATGTTGTCAGGTATAAGTGTCAGTCATTGTTATTAATAAATTATATAAAAAATTGCATTATGTTCGTGTCTTTTTACAGAAAAATATTATTTTTTCACGAAGACTCGCTGCTGCGAATGAACGTAATATTATCTAACTGAGAAATTTTATTTCAAGTCAGCATGATAAAATTATTATTTATTATAATTTGAATCATTGCATTCTATTTGTGTTTTTTACAAGAAAATATTATTTTTTCACAAAGACTTTTTGCTAATAAATTTTCTGTATTATCTAGCTGAGAATTTTTATTTGAAAACCACAGTTTTTTATTGTTAATAAGAAGTAATATTAACAATTGTATATTATATAACTATTGTTAGCATTTGTGTATGTACATCAATTTCTATTAATTTTTGTTTTACTTTGCTGGTTTACACAAAGATAAAAAATAATACATTGGAAAATCCGAATCTTTCGAATTGTTTAATAACATAACATTCAACACAAAATGAAAATTAAAATTCGGCCTTAGAGGTTTGATGCGAAATTTTATTTAAAGTATTTTTTTGCTTTAAACTAAAAAATCGACCAAAAATTACGACCTCTAGCTTAATTTGTCCGCAAAAATCCATTACTGGACCACTGTGCGCGGGCCCGATACCGGATTACCAACGATATTATTGGTAAAATTTTTTTTTTATTATTTTAAATTATCAATCTGATTTTCTATAATTCTTTTATCAATGATATGCTTGGCATTAACTTTTTCTGAGACTGATCCGTATTTAGACCCTGGGTCCAAATACCGTCAAAATCATACCTTGACAAAAAATGTTTTTAAACAATTTAAAAAGTTTTTGGAATTAAACAATTTTTTAATTACACACCGAAGGATCAACTGAATATTTTCTGGAAAAAAAATTAATTTTTGATCTTAAATATATTTTTTAATACATTTTTTCCCAAATCCGATCCACATTTGGTGTCTTTACTCTATTTATTATTACTAAATTTAAATAATAAGATAAACTATTTCGTTGCAAAAAAATAAAGAACATGTTGTTCATTATTTTAGGTTTACTTCGCATGTAGCCAAAATTATATTTCTATTAATTAAAAACGTTAAATTAAGAATTTCGTGAAAATCCACCTGTTTAAAGTTACTTGCCATGTTTCCTAATGTGAGGCAATGCTTAACTTGTATTAGCAAATCAAAAAAGAATTTTGAATATTAAAATAACAAATGACACTAAAATGAGGGGTTGCAAAAAGGTTTTAAAATTTTGATTAATAGCCAGTAAGTTTAAACCGTCGAAAAAACACTAGGAACATGATTACGAACGTGAAATAATATTATACTATCAGGAAAATATTTCGCTAAGAATGTTTTAATGTTGACGAAAATGGATTGTTCTCAAAGTATGTGTTTTATAACTGTATAAAAATTCAAGTATCGTGCGGCACATTAGGTGTTCGTGCATAGTGTATAAGTAAATACGTTTTATGGAAAATTGTATTCATTTCTTTAGAGATTAAAGCACTTAAACATCCATAAGACCTTAAAATATACATAGGGAAATAAATTATCAGTCTAAGGCAAAATAATTTGACTAAACATTTTGGGATAGACATAAAACAATTACTTTAAAATCCATAATTTTTTCTCTGCTTATCACTCAGTACATGAGTAGGTTTAATTAAAAGTGCCCTAAATTCTTTTGCAATGCTTCAATTTTTACATTCTCAACACAGAATGAGACGGTATTAGATTTGTGTAAAATTTGACCCCCCCCCCGGTTTTTGTCAAATGTCTACGTTTTGAGATCCACTGAACCCGAAAAACAGGTTTTTACGAATCTGTATGTCTGTATGTCTGTATGTCTGTATGTATGTATGTCTGTATGTATTTATGTCTGTGAGCATGATAACTTCTGAAAAAATTCATCTATTAGATTGGTCTTTGGTATACTCTTTCAGTGTCAAAAACTGAATGTCGCGTTTGTTATCCAGTCATTTTGGATAAAAATTCAAAAAGTGAGCACATTTTGAAAATCGTTAAGGCAACTTTTTTCAAGATTTAAAAATTCTATGTACGGTTATAAGTAGTACTCAAAAAGACGAATAATATATCCTTATGACTTTTTTTGATAAAACCAAAATTACTTGAGTTATAGCATTTTCAAAATCCAAAAAAACAAATCAAAATGTACATTTTAGGCCAAAAAACGCACGATATGAAAAAAAGTCAAAATAAGAAAAACGTTGCATTTTGAACACCTAACAAAATTATAATAACAATTTTATGAATTTTCCTGAAAAATCGAAAATTCTAATTTTAATTCTAAAAAAATAATAAAAAATAAAAATTCCATTTTGCAGTCAAACTATGCAAGATAAGACAAAAGATGATTTTACCAAAATTATGCATCAAAAAAAGGTCTACAAATTTGTTGTGATTTACATTTTGATCCGACGCGTATTTTTTGTTTTATTCGTAAAAAACAGCATTAAAAATAGAAAAATTAAATTTTTAGACAAACAACACAA
>JAUELO010000296.1:5638634-5651165 GCA_032357855.1 Amphibolips quercusostensackenii | reverse complement strand
ATATCATTCTCTCTTTTCCTTTATATGTAAATAAATATATGTATATATGCATATATATGTATGTGTGTATATATTATGCATACATGTACATGTGTTAGTGTAGTAATGCATGCATGCAGGCATAATCATGTTTTCTACAAGCCGCATCATTACGATTTATATGATCAGCATCGCATCCTCATTCTGCTGCGAAACGCATAAAAACCTTAACTTCGAATGGCTATATCTCAGAAACTCGAATTTTCTCGACTTGGTGTCCATTGAGACTTTTAATATGCACATCGAGAACTACCAGGAAGCAAAGTTTCAGAAAATTCAGCCGAGAGCCATTGTCCATACAAATTCTGCGGGGTCCTTTATATTTATTAAATTTCTCTATATTGTTATAAATAATTTAAATTATTGTATTTTCAATAATTTATTTAAGTTTATCATTGAAAAATAATTATTTTAATGATTTTTAAAAACATTTTTCAAAATAATATTACAAAAAACCTTTTTTATTTCCAGAAATAAAATTGTCTGCAGATAAGTGTGTAGGCTCTGAGTATTTTTATTAATTATCATCATTGATAGTACGAAGTGTGCGTGCAGCAGGAATGCGTTCACATTGCAAGCTTTTCATTTTCTATCATTAAAGATATAAATAGTTTGAAAATTCATTAATAATACCAATTTTTAAATATTAACAGTTTTTAAAATTTTTGTATAAATAATTAATAATTTCGAATTGAAAGCGCTTGCAATTAAGAATATATATTTTTAACGATTTGAAACTGAAAACTTCATGAATCAAAAAATTTCGTATTTAGTTATATTGCGAGGAAAAGACAATATTTTGAATTAAATGAAAAAGAATAATTAAATTGATATCGTTTTTGATAAAAACGCTTTAAATTCAGTAATTTAGAATTAAAAGTATTTTAAATTAGAAAAATTTGTGACAGAAGTTTTGAAAATTAAAAAGCTTAGTACTAAAATGCTGAAAATTTGATAATTTTAGAACGACTGAAAAATTCCGAAAAATAAAATTCGCACAACAATAAAATTTCCGAATAAGAACATTCCCGAATGACAACATTCACAAATGATGAAATTGTCAAAGAGTTGAGTATATTACCGAATTGCAAATTTCCCAAATAAAAAAATTCCTGAATTATGAAAGTCTCAAATAATCAAATTCTCGAATTGGAAAATTTCTGAATAATAAAATCTTCGACAATGAATTACCGATTTATAAAATATCTAAATTAAAAAATTACAGAATTTAAACAATCAAGCATTTTTTATGAATACTTTTTATTTATTAAGAAATACAATTACATATTTTTAGTTCAAATAATATTTTTAATGTTTCAATTATAATTGTTTAAATTCAAAATGTCGATAATTAAAAAAAATTTTATATAGAAATATAATTTTTTAATTATTATCATTTTTAATCCGAATAATAGTTTTAGAAACTTTAAACATTAAAAACAGCTTTTTTCATAAAAATATTTTATTATCGTATTTTTAATGAGTAAATAGTATATATAAGAAAATTTAGTTGTTTAAATTTAAGAATTTTATTATTTAGGAATTTTCTCGTTCGGATATTTTATAATTCGTCAATTTCTGTCGGGAATTTTTTTATTTAGTAATATTATAAATTATCCGAAATTCAATTATTTGGGAATTTCTCAAATCGGTAATATTATAAATGTTTTCGGAATTTTATTATTCCGAAATTTTATTATCTAGGAATTTTGAAAATCAAGAATTTTTCAATTCGAGAATTTCGCAGGGACGAGAATTTCATTTTTCGGGATTCTTGAGTCCTCTCATAATTTTATTAGAAAAGAGTTAAAATTATATCACTTCTACTTCAAAATTTGTACAACTGTACAATTTTATTATACATTAAAGAATCTCAAAATTAAATAATTTTAGATTGAAACTTCGAAAATAGGACAATCTACAATTGTTCATAATTAAATATTTTAAGATCAAAATATTTAAAAGTAGATTATTTAAAATTTTGAGGAATTAAAATATTCTATTATTTCTAATTAAGAGCGTTGGAAAGTAAATAATTTAAACTTGAATACTTTTAAAAATAAATGTATATAATATAATAACTATATAGTATATAGTATAATAACTAAATGTTTCAAATTTAAAGCCTTTAAAATTCTAGTGCTTGAAATTATTATTGCTTATTACGAAAAAATATTGTTGAATATTACAATTAATTAGACAAATTTTTGTGAGGTACTGAAATAAATTCACTGTATTAAAATAGAAAAATTTGCAATTATAATCCTTTGAAATTGAATAAATCAAAACAAACCGTTTAAAATAAATTAACTGTAAGCAGAGGACGTTAACAATAAAATAGGTTAACAATAAAATAAATGAATCCGAACTTTATTTCAAACTAAGAAAATTTTCAATAAGTAATAATTGTGATATTAAAACTTTTTTACACTCAAACCCTTTAAAGTTTAAATTATTTGAAATAAGCTTAAATTATTTTAAAATAACCAATTTTAAAATTGTTGATATTCTTTCTTGAAATTTAAGCATTTAAATCTGAATTGCAAAAGTAAAACTTATGAAAGGAAAAAATTTTTAATTCATCGTTCAAAACAAAAATTCTAAACTCTACAATTATTAACTTTTATAATTAAAAAAATTACTGAGATATGAATTTCAGATAGTTTAATCTGCATTTATCCTATAATAAGAAAATTGTGTGTAAGAAGTTTTTAAAATTGAAAATTAAAAAATTTAATTTTCATTAAGGAATTTTCATATAAAATGCTTTAAAAATAATATTTAAAAATAAGACAATTTGAAAATGTCATAAATTGAATATTTGCAGGTAAAAATGTTAAGAGTTGGATCATTTGAAATTTTCTGAAATTATAGTTGTATTATTTGTAATTGAATGTATTCAAAATTAAATAATTAAAACTTCTAAACTGTTGAATTCAAATAAATTTTTATTCAAAGAGATTAAAATTTGACAATTAGAAAATGAAAACTAAATTAAATTTTTTAAATTCAATGCTTCTGAAATTCTGGAGTTTGTATTTATTATTACTTATTACATAAAAAAATTATACTTTAATATTAAAATTTTGATTAGACAAATTCTTCTGAGATCAGAAAATAAATTCACCCTGTAATACGGAAAATTTTTCAATTATAAAATTGAATAAATCCGAAGTTCACTTGAAACTAAACATATTTTAAAACTGTTGCTTCTTCAACAAGATGTTCAAGAATGTCGCTTCTTATTGAATATTTGCGACATTCAGATGTTGCGAATACATTTTATTTTTTTAACCCAATTTTTATTTATTTGAACTATTTTTTCCCACTAGTCTCAAAAATTTATTTTTTTTCTGTAAAAAATATGGGTATTTGTCACTCTTAACAACTATTTCAATTTTGGTTAACTGTCACATCTTATTGACATTTACGTCATTTAAATGTTTGCATAATTTTTTAAACAATTTATATTTTTTTGAATAACTTTTTTTAGAATAAGTCACAAATACTTTATGCTCTTAGCAAAATTGAATGATGGGAAACTAATTTTAAATTGCGTTTAAAAAATTTTTTTTTTTTAATCGTTCCTGTAGACTAATAAGTACTGTTCCTAATAAATTCATAGTTAATCAAATTGGAAAAAAACTGAAATTTTCTTTCTCTCTTTGATAAATAGTTAAAAGTAAATCGTGAAATTGTTTAATCAGTTGCAAAATATCTCAAAGAAAAGTATTATTATTGAGAAAGACTAATAGCCCCAATAATCACAAAAAAACACCTCCATTTTTTAAGGAAAATTGTCTTAACAAATAAAATTTGTTTAAACAATTCAAAAATATTTAAAGCCAAAATAAGCGCTCTTGATAATAACTTAGTTTCACATTAGTCACAAAATAATATACCTTTGCATGAGTTAAAGAAAATTTATAGTTTAAAAAAGTAAAATTGTTTAAACAATTGTTTACCATTTAAAAAAAATTGCAAATATGTCAATTGTCTAATAGAAGCCATTGATTACATAAAAAGAAGGAAACAGTGTTCATGAGTGCCAATTCTACGAAACCTTAACATTTTTTATTTTATGTTAATCTTATGAGAATTTCGGGGCCAAGGTAATATTAACAGTAACCGATTTAGATGAAAATTAGAGATAATCTTCCTCTGTTACTAAAAAATATTTGGGTGAAGGTGTTAAGTATCTCTCTACTAAAAAAAAAAGTTTTCGTGAGCTATACTTTAGAACCACCCTATTGATCCATAATTACCCCATATTGATCCATAATTATCCTAGTTGTCGGTATTATTTTGAATAAATCCATGCGAATATAGGTCAATCAAGTCAAAATTTTTCAAAAAGACGACGAGACTCCAAAACTGCAATCGAGCAACGTGAAATTTTAAGCAAGATTTTTTTTTTTAGACCTTTTACTGAAAAAGAACACTTTTAGATTTACCAGGTTTCACTGTTCACTTGCAATAAAAGAATGTGCTTCAGGAACTTTTTCGAAATATCTTTTCTGTTTTTGAAGTCTCACTGTCACAAAAAGATCAGAACTATCTTTCAATCTTTGAAAACTTAATAGAATTGGATAAAATGGTGACGATGCTTTCCAATTCTCAAAAGTATTCCATTTGAAAGGGGTCAAAAGATTCAGAGAAAAAAAATCTTAAAAGCAGGACTGACTTAATTTTATTTTGGGACTCAAGTAGTTACCTTGACATTTGATTTTCAATTTAGTGATTTTCTTACAAATTTTGAGACAGAAAAATAAACCTGTTTTGGATTTATTAATGATAACATTTTCATACTAAAAAATTGTCTAGTTTTTGCTAAACTTTAATTTAGGCTCGTTTTTAGACTTAAAGCAAGATTTATGACAATTTTTCGCTGTACACCGTAATCCTGTTTTTTGTTTTTAAAAAATACTGTCTTAAAACAAAACCGATTTTCTTTATTCAAGACGACTTCCATTTCAAATCAGACAAAATTTTAAGAAAAGTCTTAGTCATGGTGTTAGAACGATATCGTATCAGGATATATCATTCTATGATGACAATAAAGAAACACGTTTCTCACAGTTCAATAGAATTTTTCTTTGCATTTTTTACAATTATTTGAAAATTACCTGCAAATTCTTAAAAATTGACAGCATTTTTTTTCATTTCGATATTTTCCGAACAAGCGTAGATATTAAGGATTTTCTTTTTGCGTAGGAATTCTTACTCTATGAATTAATTTCTTTTAAACTTACAAAAAACGCAGATCTTGTTCAAAAATTTTTGAAACTGGATTTTCTCAGAAACCCCGCTTTAAAAATCACTTTTTTTGAAAATGGGTGGTCATATATACTATATATTTCTTGAGCTTAAGTTTCAGTGAACCACTATCTCTCATAAAAAAAAGTGTTTTTTGAAAAATGGAATTCTTCAGTTTTTCGAAAACAGCAAAAGGTGAAAAAATATTCATATTAGAATTTACGCATCTAGAAAAGTTATGAAAATTTTCTTTTTGATTTTTTGTGATATCCTGCATAAGATTTACGAGAAAAAGCAAAAAATTACATTAATAAATAAAAACTTGCCCGAGTTGAAAAATGGTTTAGCCATATGGGATTTTTCTGAAAATCTTCTTTTCATGTTTTAGAAATTCGATGAAAAAATCAAGATTTTTTGTAAAGCCTCACCTTTTATTTTTTTTCCTATATTTGTTTACAGTTGCTGTTTACATGAGGAAGGAGTTTTATCAGTTTCATTGCATATAATTTTTTTTCCAGTAATCGATGCAAGCTATCACAAAAGATCAACTTTCATCTGAATATTTTTTACCTTTCGCTGTTTCCGAAACTGCCAAAATTCAATTTAAAAAAAATCAATTTTCAGGTATTTGAAAACACAGTCGTCATTTTTTCATATTTCTAATTTTATATACTTTTTAGAGTTAACTAAAAGACTAAAAATTCTCGCGTTGAACAAAAAAATATAATCTGTGGTGCTTTTGCTCGTTTGGAAAATACTGCATTTTGAAAAAAAATTCTGACAGTTTTTGAGAATTCGTAAGAAATCTTTGAACGAACTCTAAATAAAAAGAATGATTAATGTAATATCCAAAAATAATGAAGGATGTTATAATGTTAAATATATCGTAGATTTCAGATTTAGAAATAAGTTTTCAACTAGCTAAATTTCTATAGTGGCTATTTTTGAATCTAATGTAAGGCTAAAAAGTCTCCCGTCCTAGCATAGTTTTAGCCGGGCTGTTCTTTTTTACCATACGCCTCTAGCACTAACTATTATACTTTCGGTTGGTTTGGAATTGAGAAAAAAATTATGAAAGGGAAAGTACGAGAGCTAAGGAAAAATTATAAGATGGAAACTAGGGAAAATAAGAGGATTGAGAGTAGGGCCGGTAGAAGAATTTGGAGGAAATGAGAAATATAGAAAGGAGTTGAAAAATTAAGGGAAAGCCAAAGTTAAAGTGTTGGTGAAGTAGGAGTGGAGACGGGTAGTAGGAAAATGTATCAGGAGTAGAGAAGGAAAATCATGAAAGAGAGAATTAGGTAGATTGGGATAAACCAGAGAAGTGGGAAGAAATAAGGAAATGAGACAAGGGTAACTAGAGAAAATGTGGGTAGAATGAAAGAGTAGAGCAAGTAAGGAAAAATATAAGGTCTAGAAGTAGGAGAAGGGGAGTATAGACTGGGGTGTATAGGGATAGAAGGAGAATGTAAGGCAAGAAAAGAAGGAAAATTAGGAAAGGGAGAACCAGGAGGATAGGCAGTAAAGGAAGAATCGGGAGGAAATGAGAAAACAAGACAAGGGTATTTAAAGGAAGTACGAATGGAATAAGGAGAAAGGAGAAGTGAGGGAAAATGTGGTTTGCGGAAGTAGAAAAAGGAGTGTATTGGCTTAGGGAGTGAGGGGAAACAAAGGTTGAAGTGGTAGAGGTAAAGTAGGGGTGGGGAGGGGTATCATTGGAATGTTATAGGAGTAGGGAAGGGGAATTATAAAAGAAAGAATTGGGTGGATTAAGAGAAAAGAGAGAATTGGGAAGAAATAAGGAAATGAGACGAGGGTAACTAGAGGAAGTGCGGGTGAAATAAGAGAGTAGGAAAAGTAAGGGAAAATGTAAAGTCGGAAAGTAGAGGAAGGGGAGTATAGGCTGGTAAAGTGAGGAGAGGTAAGGTAGATGAGGAAAGAGTTGGGAAAGTGAGAAGAAGCGAAGATTGAAGTGTTTGTGGTGAAGTAGGAGCGAAGAAGTGTAGCAGAGGAATTAAGGGGGAGCAGAGAAGGTAAATTATGGCAGAAAGAATTGAGAAAATTGGGGTGTGGGAGTAGAAGAAAAGGAGTATTGGCCGGGAAAGTGAGGAGAGGAAGAAGCAGATAAGGAAGGAGTTCAGGAAGCAAGTGGCAGCAAAATTTAAAGTTTTGGTAGTAAAGTATGGGTCGAGAAGGATAGAAGAGAAATAGAGGGCGAATAGTGAGGGGACATTATGGAAGGGCGAATTAGAAGGATTATGAGAAAATGAGAAAATGAGACGATGGTAAATACAGGAAATGTGAGTGGAATAAGGGGGTAGGGAAAGTAGGGGAACATGTAGGGTGGAAAGTAGAAGAAGGCAGGTATCGCCTGGTGCAATGAGGAAAGGAAGAAAAAATATAGAAAGAATTTGGGAACGTAAAGGGAAGCGAAGTTTAAGTGTTGGAGGTGGAGTAAAGGTAGAAAGGGGTTATCAAGGGAAATGTAGGAGGAGTAGGAAAGGAAAATCATGAAAGTTAGAATTAGAAGGATTAAGAGAAAAGGGAGAATTGCGTAGAGATAAGGGAATGAGGCGAGGGTAACCAGACTAAATGTAGGTGGAATGGAGGGGTAGGAAAAATCAAAAGAAATGTGGGGTCTAAAAGTAGGAGCAGGGTATTTTCAGCAGGGGAAGTCAAGAGAAGCAAAATTAATAGTGTTAGAGGTAAAGTAGGGGTAGATCAGGGTGTCAGGGGAATGTAGGGGGTGTAGGGAAGGAAAATCATGGAAAGGATAATTTCGGGTAGGAGAAGGGGAGTCTTGGCTGAAGAAGTGAGGAAAGGAAGAAGTGGAGGAGGAAGGAGTTGGGGAAGTGAGGGAAAGCGAAGCTTGAAGTGTATAGGAATGTAGGGGGAGTAAGGAAGGGAAATTATAAAAGGTGGAGGTTTGAACGCTCTAATTTACAGAATAAAAAAAAAAAACAGAATTTTGTGGATTTTATAAATTAAAAATGTTTGGTGTGTCATATAAAAGTCTTACCGGTTAAGTGTTGACGAAAGGTAGAGGTCCATGTCCACTCTGGATTACCAAGTTTCCTGGAGAAAAGGCATTCCAGGTGAAGAATACTTCCGGGAAAAACAGCGAGAGCCCCTGAGGGTTCTATGGATGCGGATCCCGCCGGAAGTCCGAAAAGTATCGTCGGGGGTACATCCTCTGAAACATGTGAGAAGCGTTGCAGTACACTTAAGTTAAGAATTTTGAAAGATAACGCTGCTTATTGCCCAGTAAGGTATTGTTCGAGTTGTATAAAAATACAAAAGTTTTGAATTAAGAAACTGGGTCTTCTTTTGAGTCATTTGGTAGGCTTCCGGTCTTCTTTCAAAGCAAATAATCCTTAAATCTAGCTTTGAGACTAAAAATAGACTTAAATTAAAATTTAAGAAAAACTAGCCGTAACAAAAGCAAGACTTTTTTTGTATGCAGAGCAATAGCCGAGGGCATATAGAAATGAAGTCAAACTATAATAATATAAAATAACTTTAATTGGTATAAATAAATGAAATAATAAACCAAGAAAATAAATTATAATAAATTAGTGAATAACTATAATTTAATATGAATTTTCATATAAATTAATATAAATATTGAATCCTGAATCAAAAAGTGTGCAGTCCGATATCAAAAAGTGTATCGATCTAGTTAATCTAGTCAATGGGAACCTAGGGCGAAAGAAAGAGAAATTAGTCGCACTGTTTGTAGATTTTGAAGCAGCATTTAACTCAGTTAAGAATTTTTTTTCGTTAAAAATTCATTTTTCTCGGTTTAAATGTTCACTTTCATATTATTAGATAGGCATTTATATTTTTTTGTTAAAAATTTCATTATTTTGATAAAAAACCGTCTGTCTTCGTTAAAAATTTCAATATTTACATAGAAAAGTCAACTATTTGGTTAAAAATTAACTTTGATTAATAAAAACTAAACTGCCTGGCAGGAAATTATTTTTTTTGCTTCGAAAGTCCAACAATCTGATAAAAATTATTTTTCTCTCTAGACCAAAAAATCTTTTTTGGTTGAAGATTTGTCGTTTTTGTTCGAAAATTCAACTTTTTTGTAAAATTGTATTTTTCTTCGGTCAAAAATGCAACAGTTTAATGGAAAATTAATATATTTTTGTTGAGAATTAAACCATTTTGTTGAAAATTCGTCTTTTTGGATAAATTCAACTGTTTCTGAAAATATTTTTAGATTGAAATATCAATTATTACATTTTTCGTTGAAAATCTTTTTTTTTTAATTCAACTATCTAGTTGAAATTTGAACTTATTTGTTACAAACTAATTTTTTGGTTAAGAGTTCTTCATTTTAGTTGAAGTTTTATCTTTTAAGTAAGAAATTCATCTAATATGTTAGAAATTTGTCTTTTTTCGTAGTTAAATACTTTGTCAAAAATTTATTCTTTGGGTTAAAGATTCATCATTCTATTCTGAAATTCATCTCTGTGGCTAAAACTAGTTTGATAAATTTTTTGGAATAAAAATTCAATTTTTCACTAAAAATTAAATTATTTCAAGTTTAAAATTTAACTACTGGATTGAAAGTTTAACTTGTTTGTTTAGAATTCATAATTTTACTTGACAATTGATCTCTTTAGTTGAAAATTTTAATATTTTGTGAAAAATCACTTTATTTATGTTATTATTATTTTTTTGCTGTAAATTTAACTTATTTAGTTCAAGATTCATCACCTAAGTTAAAAATTTATCTCTTTGGTCCAAAATATAATCATTTTGTTAAAAATTGCTCTTTTTTGTCAAAAAATTACTCTTCTGAATAGAAAATCCATCTACTTGTCTAAAAATTATCATTTTCGTTGAAAATTTATGTATTTGGTTCAAAAATTCGACTTTTTTTAATCAAATTCGTCTTTTTGACTTGTAACTTTAACAAATTTACAGAAAAAACTTTTTTGGTTCAAGATTCAACTATTCGGATAAAAATGAACTAATTTGTGGAAAATTTATGTTTTTAGTTGAAGATTTGTTAATTCATTTGAAAAATTTTTTCTTTAATTTAAATTTAACCATTTTTTTTAATCCTTCTTTTCAAATGAATTTTATTGTTTTTTATTTTTACTTAAAATATTTTTGGTTTAAATATCAACTATTACATTTCTTATTTAGAATTCATCTTTTTTGGTCGAAGATTACTCATTTCATTTCAAAATTCATCTCCTAAGTTAATAATTAAACTATTTGGTTTAAAAATCTTGTATTTTTTGAAGATTTGTCTTTTTTGGTAGAAAATTAATTCAACTGATTGAAAATTATTCTTTTTGGTTTAAAATTCAACGATTTAGTTAAAAATTCGTTTTTTTCTGGTTAAGAATTAATTTCTTTTACTGAAAAGTTAACTACTTCAGTTAAAAATCTATGATATCAACTGTAAGTTTATCTCTTTAGTTAAAAGTGTAACCGTTTTGTTAAATATTTGTCACTTTAGGTTAAAAATTATTATTCTTAGTAAAAAAATCATCTACTTGGCTGAAAATTTAACTATTTAATTGAAATTAACATTTGTGTTATAAATTCACATTTTCAAGTGAAAAATTACACTGTTATATGCAAAATGTATCTTTTTGGCTTGTAAATTCAAGAATTTGGTAGAAATTGTTGTTCTTTTATAACAAAAATACCTTTTTTGTTTGAATATTCAACTACTTGGCTGAAAAATAAGCTATTTATTAAAAATTCAGTTATTTGTTTGAAGATTTATCACTTTAGTTGAAAATTCTTTTCTTTGTTTCAAAATAAAACTATTTTTTTTAATTCGTCTTTTTTAAATGAATGTAACTGATTTTATTTCAAATCCAACTATTTTTTGATTAACACTTATATTTTTTATTTAGGATTCATCAATTTTGAAGATTTATCATGTTATTTAAGCTATCATTTTTTTAGAGAATTTATTTATTTAGTTTAGAAGTTCTGTATTTTGTTGAAGATTTGTCTTTTTTGGTCAAAAATTCATCTGCTAAGTTGCAAAATCATCTTTTTGGTTGGAAATTAACCTATTTCAATAAAAATGCATATATATGTTTTTTTTACCAGTAATAATTTTATAATGAATTTTAGAAGTTTTAGGCGTGTAGAATTTAATTCAGTATAGTACCCACACTAATTTTATTTTAAAGAATCTATTTCTGTATTTTCGTGAATAATTTTATTTCCAACATTTTGAGGATATTTTCACCTGTAAGGCCTGTTATTGATACTTTAAAAACAGAATTTTTTTTATTTTTCATGTAACTTTAGGGAGAGGGGGTCAACACACAAAATTTTTGTAGTGTAAAATTTAAATGTTTAAAATTTTTACGTCCCTAGCAACAACTGTTATTAATGGTTGACTCTAATTCCACTTTCTCTGAGTCAAGACTTTCCAGAGTCTGAATATTTCAAAGTATATATATATATATATATATGGGGTCATAAGCCTTTAGAAAATGTAAATTTTTCTCTATGTAATGTAATATATTATGCATGACACTGCCGATGTCGGTCCGTCGTCACTTTAGAGCGGTTCGCTGGAAAACATGTTTTCACTTGGCGTTATTAAATTTTTAAAATAAGCAGCTTCACGGGCAAAGAATCGGGGTGGTTGAAGCAGATGAAGGTAATGTTTAGGAAAAGCAAAATAGGATGATAAAGGCAAAATTCCTGTATACCTGTGAATAAATAGCTGCGTGCACTTGCCTTAAATAAAGTGGTAAATTGTCCTATCAAAGTGTTTCGGCTCTTATAAGAGCCAAAATAGAAACTGCAGATAATGTACTGTTGTTAACTACTTTTACCATCGTATGAATAGCAATATATAGTATTAAAAAAAAATCTCATAAATTAATAAAATGAAATGTATTCCCTAAAGTTCTCTAAAAAACGCTTAAAAGGTAAGCATGGTTAGTCGACCTTGGCATATATTTGTTGGCATATTTGTTTAGCATTTTTAAGTGGTAGGTTTCTAATATTATAAGACTAATTCACTCTATGTGCCAACTTGAAAAAAATATGACGAAAGTTATAAATTCTTTTTGAAAACTCAAAAAACCAAATTTTCTCGAAAATGGCCTAATCAATTCTCATGTTTTATATATGTTATATATATATTTTGTATATGTAATATATGGTGTGTGTGTGTGTGTGTGTGTGTGTGTGTGTGTGTGTGTGTGTGTGTGTGTGTGTGTGTGTGTGTGTGTGTGT
>JAUELO010000296.1:5609356-5638534 GCA_032357855.1 Amphibolips quercusostensackenii | reverse complement strand
AGCAAAGCGTCATCGAAAAGACATCCCTATCTTATTCCGTAAACAAAAATTAAGCATATTTATTGAAGAATCGACAAACTGTTAATTTGTTTATAAAAATTGTTTATATTATTAATAATTATTGACAATTTTTAAAGTATCATAGCAAAGAGTCATCGGGAAAACATTCTAAGTTGATTCCGTATACAAAAATTGGGCCTATTTATTAAAGAATCGACAAACTGTTAATTTGTTTATAAAAATTGTTTAAATAATGAATAACTGTTGTCAATTTGCAAAGTATCATAGCAAAAAGTCATCGAAAAAACATTCCAAGTTGATTCCGTATACAGAAACTAATCTCATTCATTGTACCTGGTAATTTGTTCATAAAAATGTTTCAAATGATAAGTAATTGTTAATAATTTGCAAAGTACCATATCAAAGAGGCATAGGAGAGACATTCTAAGTTGATTCCATAAACAAAAATTGAGCCTCTTTATTGAAAAATCCCCAAACTGTGAATTTGTAATATTAATAGTTTAAATGATGAATAAATGTTGTTAATTTGCGAAGAATCATAGCAAAGTGTCATCGAAAAAACATTCTAAGTTGATTTCGTATACAAAAATTCATCCCATTTCTTGTAACTAGAAATTTGTTTTTAAAATTGATTGAATAATGAATAATTTTGTCAATTTACAAAGCATTATAGCAAAGAGCCATTATAAAGATATCCCTATTTGATATCGTAAACAAAAATTAAGCCTAATTATTAAAGAATCGACAAACTGTAAATTTGTTTATAAAAATTGTTTAAATTATGAGTAATTGTTAACAATTTTCTAAGTATCATACAAAGAGTCATCGAAAATACATTTGAAGTTGATTTTGTATACAAAAACTGATCTCATTCATTGTAACTGGTAATTTGTTTATAAAAATTGTTTATATGATAAGTAATTGTTGTTAATTTGCAAAGTACTATAGCAGAAAGTCATAGGAAAGACGTCTGTAGTTGATTTCGTGAACAAAAATTTAACCTGTCCATTAAAAAGTCATCAAACTGTGCACTTGTTTCTAAAAATTGTTTAAACAACTTCCAATGAGCATCTATTTTTTATTAATGGTAATAAAACATTCATTTCTCTTACATCTTATACAAAATCTATTAATTTTAATAAGCTAAACATTGCCAATTTAAAAGAATGATTTTTCTCTATTAACTTGTTCATAACAAAATAAAAATTTTTTTGAAATTTTTCTAAAAAACTTGATATTATTCCCATATTGTGGTAACACTGTTTTGAGATCCTCTTTAGTCAATCTGAATGTCTTAGAAGAAATATCACTGAAGAAAAGATAAACATACTTTAAGTTTGTTGTTAAATAACTCGTTTTCAGACAATCAAAAAAAATGTAATCCAAAAATTTTCAAACTTAAAGAGGTTTTATTTAAGAAAAATAACGTTTGGATCAAATGAATAGTGTAGGCTAAAAATTGATTTGTCCACGGATACTTTTTTGCCCCACTTTGCGTCGCCTGGCAGTAAAGATCGTCAAACTTTTTTTGAAGTTTGTTTAAATATCCTCTAAAGATTCAAGTAAAGAAATCTACAATTGCTAACAATCCATATCACGAAAGATTTATTTATTTAACAACTTGGTATTGTTCAACATCTTTTAAACATTTAAGCCAGGAAATCCAAAAAACCAAAACCACGGAGATTTTTTGATGTATGTATTGTTGTCGAAAAGCACTTTCCAATCATCGTGGGAAAGATATCCTTGCAAAAAAAGTCGTCGCATTTTTCAAGGGTTGTTTTAATATCCTTTGAAGATGCAAGCAAGTAAGTCGGTATTACCAAAAAATAAAAAAACCACAGAGATTTTTTTATTGAAGTTTTGTGGTCGGAAAGCACTTTACAATAAATGTAGGAAGCATATCATAGCAAAAAAGGCACTAATTCTTTTAGGGTTATTTTAGCATCCCCTTAAATCCTCTCATAATAAAGTTAGCATTTGCGCTTTTTTTACAGTGACTTTAAACATTAATAGTTTAATTAAGCAAATGTTTCATGGGTTTGGTTGTTAGGAAATGTTGATTTCATTGCCATTTCCTATCTTTAAGAAATGTTAAAATAAGGCTCAAAGTAAATTCAAACACTTTTCCTTGTAGAAAACACTCCCTGCTCTTATTTGGGAATAAATGTTTACCATGATAGCCTGATAAAAAAATTGCCTATGAATTTGGTTTTTTGGAAATGTCAGTTTCCTTTTTTTGAATGTTCAAAAAGCGCTAATCCAATCCCTAAATAAGTTCGAAGACCTTTTCTACTAAGGAATGTGTCCTACATTTATTCTAAAGTGATTTCCGAACCCAATAGTTTAATAAAAAAATCTCCTGGGATTTAACTTTTTTGGAAATTTCGATTTCACTGGTTGAATCTTTAAGAAACACTAAAATAACATCATAAATAAATTCCAACCCTTTTCGTGGTAGAAGTCGCTTCCTCCACTTATTTTAGAATGACTTCTCTTTTCATGAGCCTAAATAAAAAATCTTCTATTGCTTTTGTTTTTTAGAAATTTCGATTTTCTTACACGATTGATTGAAGGATATTAAACAACCCCTAAACATCCTGTATACACAAAAATGTTTTCTGATGATTCTTGTTTTACTTGGTGTGGGGTCCTTCAAAAAAATAATAATCAATATCGCCTGTAATTGTTTAAAAACGGGAAAAAGTGTATATCTCGAAAATAGCTGACAAAATAGATCAAACAGAGTCCCTAGACGAGGGGAAAAGGATATCCGTTAGTCGAAGTCGAAGGTAAAGGACAAGATAGACAGCAGACAAGGTGGCTTGGAAATGCAGACATGCCTTCGTGGCGGGTCTCGGCCTCTTTGAATTTACTTTCCGGCCACGTAGCCGGACCTCCTGTACCAACACTAGAACCTTCATTCTGCACCACCATCTAGCCCACCACATAGAGTGCAATATAATATCAGACCAAAAAAATGCACCTTGTACATTCAGATTTTTTTATTCGCTCAAAAGTGGTATCTTCTTTCAAATAAAAAATCCGCGATTCTAAAGTGAGAAACGTGCTTGAATGTGAGGTGGAGACTTGTAAAAATTCATGATCCAGATTAAAATTTTACAATTCTATCTGACCTAATCTCACTCTATTTACAGTAAATTCCAGCTGGTTAATTTGATAGGATGAAAGTGATATGCAAGGCTCTTATACATTTTTCGGATTTTTTACTTGATCAGGAAGTTGCGCATCAGAACATTTTTATTTTTAACTTTCTACAAGAATTTATGAAAAATTACGACTACAAGAATTTACAAGTACAAGAATTTTACAGGACTTTCCAGGTTTTGCAGGAAAAAACCATAATCAATAATCGCTGTAAAAAAAAGCCTTACGTTTTGAATTTTTTTCAAATATATAACAATAGATTCTACGCTATATATGTCATTTATAATCATGTCATTGCAATATTCTCAATATTTATCACCCTAGGTCAAAAAAGAACAACTTTTCGACTGTACATAAAAGTTAAACAATTGAAAAAAAATTAATCACGGTTATTGAAATTGAAATATTTGTACTTATAAAGATGAAATTTTTTCATTTAAAATAATTAAAACTGAACCGCAAATTGAAATACGCAAAGTAGAATACTTTAGAATTTAAACTCCTTAAGTTAAAGCTTGAAAATGTTAAATTAAACGCTCAATATTTTTTGCAAAGAAAATGAAAGCTTTGAACACTATTAATTAAAAATTTTTAAGTTGAAACCCGTTCAACTGCAAAATCTAACATTTTAACTATCATACATTTCACAGTTGAAAGATTAAAAAACAAATGCACGCTATCATTTTCAATGCTATAAATTGAAGAATGAATCAAAAAATTTATAAATTTTCAAAAATATATCATTTTAAGCAATTATAAGCTGGAAACACGAATATATACATTAAAATTTATTTTAAAATCTTTTTATTTTCTCTCTTAAAAATTTGTTACAAAAATTATTTTCCAATTTTCCAGAAATCTAATAATAATATTATATTATCTTGAAACTAGAATTTTTCTTACAATTTTTTCTAAATCCTGCAAAAATTGCCTTAAAATCGTCCAGGTTCTTTTATGAAAATTTTGTAAATCTTATTAAATATTTTTTTTTAATTATTTATTCGAACAAAAAGTTATTAGTAGTTTTTCTAGAAATCATGATACAAATTTTTTATCAATGTTATATATTTCAAATAATTTATATTTCAAATAATTTACTTCAAAACTGTTTACTAATTAACATTCTATTTTTAATTGCTCATTTTAAATAGAAAGTAAAATATTGCTAAATAAAAAAAAATGTCTTGCTTGAATAAAAAATTTCAAATTGAATGGGTTAAAAAATTGAATATTTTATATTAAAACAATATTTGAATAGAATTTGGAATTAAATGAGTTTTTTTGTGATACATTGTAGATTTTTACAACAAAGTGTAAAAATAATAATAAAAATTCATACAAATTATTTTATTGTAGAAATTAATACTTCATTGTTAATTTTTTTTTTATTTTTCTACGAAGAAATGCAAGAAAAAATTAGCTTTTTGTATTTAACTGTAATTTTTTATTAAATTTTGTACATTTTGTGCAGAAAATGCATATTTTAACAAAAAAATACCTTCATTTATTATTTTGGTCTAAAAATTCATATCTTTGGAAAAAAATCAACCTATTTTGTTCAAAATTTGATTTTTATTTTTTTTAAACATTAGTTTTTAACTGAAAATCTAATTTTTCTATTTTTCATAGAAACCTTGTCTTTTTTAGTTGAAAATTAAATTACTTGATTAAAAATTGGATTTCTTTGTTGAAAAATCATTTTTTTGTTGGGAATTTTTTTGTGTAGTTTTCTAATTTTGAAATGGAAATTTACCTCTTTAGTTACAAATTTACTCTTTTGTTGGAAATATTATTTTTATTCTTGCTAAACATTAATTTTTTAATTAAAAACTTTATTTTTTCATTTTCGGTAAAAAATATAGCTTTTTATTTTAAAAACTTTGGTTGTTTTTTTTTAAATGAATTTCTTTTGTTGACAATTTTTTTGCTTTGTTGAAAATTTAACTTTACTTGATTGAAAGTTAAACTCCTTTGTTCAAATTTCTTTCTTTAGTTTTTTGAAGTTTCATTGTTTTAGTTTAAGAATCCGTATATTTGGTTAAAAATTGAATTATTTTGTTAAAAATGATTTTCTATAGGCAGTAATTTTCAAAACTAAAAACTTAATTTTTTATCAGAAACTGATTCATTGCAGTTAAAAATTAAACTACTTAGTTGATAGTCAAAGTCTTTTGTTGAAAATTAATTTTTTTGTTGCAAATTGATTTTGCTTTCTAAATATTGATTATTGTAGCGTGAAAATTCATCTTTTGTGTTAAAAATGTAACTATTTTGTTTAAATTTTTCTTCCAAACATTAATTTTTTTAACTGAAAACTTAACTTTATTAATTTTTGGTTGAAAGCTGAATTACTTGGTTAAAAATTAATCTCCTTTATTAATTTTTTTTATAAGTTGAACTATTTCATTGAAAATTATTTTTTTTGTTAAAAATTATTTTTTTACTTATATTTTTAACTATTGCACGTTTGGTTTGAAAATAATCTTTTTTAGTTTGAAATTCAACAATTTAGATTGATATTGAACTATTTTGTCGAAAATTATTGTTTTTTTATTAAAATTTATTTTTAGACTCAAATATTTAACTATTTCATGTTTGGTTTAGAATTTATCTTTTTTATTGAAAATCAAGCTATTTAATTGAAAATGTACCGTTTTTATTTAAAAATTCAACTACTTTGTTGAAAATTCGTATTTTTTTTTGGTTGAAAATGAATTTTTCGGTTTAAAATTCTTCTGTTTAGTTGAAAATTGAGCTATACTTGATTGAAATTTAATCTCCTTTGGGAAAATTTTTGTTATTTTTTGGTTAAAGGTTCATTATTTTAGTTTAAATATTTATGTCTTTGATTAAAACTTGAACTGCTTTGATGAAAATAATTTCTTTTGGTTAAACATTATTTTTTCAAATCTGAAAACCTGAACTATTTTGTTGAAAATTCTTTTTTCATAAATTAATTTTTCAACTGCAATAGCTGAGGTGTGTATTTTTTCTTTTTGTTTATAAAATTAGCAACTACTTTTGACCAGAATGAAAATAAAAAGTAAGCATGGTTTTTACCTATTTATCCATCTGTATATTATTTATGAAAAGTGTATTTACTGATATCACTATGCTTTGCATAAACAAAAGTAAGTGCAAATATATGAGGTCGTTCCTAAATTTTTAGAAACATTTTAACTTTGTTCTTGAATAAAAATTAGTTTAAAAACAATTAAAAATCTGCATTAAGAAACCTTTTCGGAATTTAATTAACTTACATTTTTTTAAATGCTCAAATCGGATCAAAATTGTAAAACATAGACTAATTTGTCCAGACAAACATGTTTTGCCTCTGTCATTTAAGTTTTTTTTGACTAAAAACTATCAAGTATATGTTTAGGAATAATTTTACGTAAAAAAATTTTGTATACGCAAGCAAAATCTTCGAAATCTAGTATTTATTTTGAAAATTATTTTATTACTAATGTCTTGTAAAGAGTAACCGATTTTCCAGCTAAAAAAATACATACCTAATGGACGTCTGTATACTTTTACCTGATCAAGTCCCATAAAAATCGGTGATCCATTAGGGTGGCTCTCCCCTTGTTATTACACAGAGAAAAAAGATAATTTGAAGCAAAGACATATAGTACTGAATAAGTCTAACCAAATATTTCTTTGGAATGAATACCTTTTTCCTATGACAAGAATGATTTGTTCATTTGAAAGACATTATTTCTTAAAACAAGAAAAATTTTCTTTCATAAAAAAAATATTTTTCTGAACTTCTTAAGTACGACATTTCTTTAATTCAAGTAGAAAGAACCAGTACGAAGTGGATAGAAAAACTTTTTAAGTCATAATATTGACACGAATTAAAAATTAGTCAAAGTAGGAGCCGTACCCCTACACAAAAGGATTCTGTGGCCTGTCAAGACGCTAATTACTTTACCTCCTCTATTCCACTACTTCTCTACTTTCCGCTCACCTTCCATATCCTCTCCTACTTCCCCTCAATTAACCCTTTGCTCGCTCTTCCTTCCTGAACTTCTTTCTTCTCTACTTCTCACTGGCTCTGATAACACTTCCCTTTTTCTACTTTCCTTCTCCTACTTGCCTTTCCCAGCCATCACTTTCCTTCCCTACTCATTCGCACAACTCTTCTAGCCCTCCTTTCACTTTCCTCACTACCCGCTTTCATTCCCAATTATTTCCCCTACTCCCCCTCTCTAATTTGCCATCACTTCTTCTATTAACCATCCTCTTATTTCCCCTCAATTCCTCTACTTTTCCGTCTCCTTATTTCTCTTACTTCTCGTCTCCCTTTATTTCCCCCACTTCAACTACTTTTTTCTCCTCTCACTCCTCCTACTTCTACTTTCCTCGTACTGGTTTTCCCTAACCTTTTTTCTCAGATTCTAGAAAGAAAAAAGGAAAAACAGTTTCAACTTTTTATATTTCTATCATGCACCTAAACCTCTCATCAATCAGAAGTTGTGGTATTTAATTGTATCGAGTTAAGGTAAAAATACGTGACCTTGTCTGAGTAACACTTTCAAAAAAGAGTAGAAGCGAAAGCGACTTGAAGAGAAGAAAAGCACGTAGGCTTTTCTTTCTTCGTCCTTTGCGCTCCACTGCAGGTTCCTTACAGTTAATTTGGCTTCCGCCTTGTGAGGCAAGTAGAGGGCGAGATCGAGATCGAGAAAAAGAGAAAGGGAGTTGGAGTGTGAGGGAGGAAAAAGTGCTCGGAAGACAGACGGAGGCAGGGGATGGAGAAGGAAGCTAGAATAATACTAACCGGTGTAATTAGAGATGGCTGTAGTCGGGATGCAGGATGGCAAGGTCCCATTCCAGACTCCGTTACGACAATGCAGGAGAGGATCTCCGATCAGCTTATACCTCCCGAGCTCGCGGCATCTCACAATGATTCTCTCAGCATGAGGTACGGTAATCTTGTCGACCTGAAATCAGAAACTTTATCTGAAAGCAGATCAAGAAAAATAAAATCTATTTATCCTCTTGCCTTTTCTTATTCTTACACACAACTGCAGCGAGTGCCATGAAAGAGGAAATCGAGGGAATGAAAGTAAAATTACTTTGAGCAAAACCCGCATATAAAGTTGCACTTTATGTTCCTTTAAATAATGTGTGAAGTGGTTCTTTTCAAGAGTGACGTCATAGTGTGTGAAGTAGTTACTTAACACACCAGCCGCTATTATCGCGCATGCGCTATTTAAAAAGGCTATTTTGCACACGGTTTACGAATCGCAAAATCGTGACTAACATTTTTTCAAAAATATTTTCACCACCAGTTATTTAACGCCCCAAACCTATTTAAGATTAAGATAAGAACACTAGAACCTGGATTTAAGAACAATTGCGGGAATGGCTTGTAGTGGCCTTGATCGAAAATCCAAGGGAACCAGACGTTAACACTCAAGGCCGCGTAAATTCTTTCCAATTTTAATACATAATATTACGCATAACTTTCGTTCCTGTGATCCCGGCATCGCCAAAATGCTGCAGACTGAAATTCTAGGAACGTTGTAAGCCCAGGTTTCTTAAATCCAGGTTTCAGTGTATCTAAACTTATTCTTTATAAAAAAACACTTTATTTTCATATCATTATGGCTGCTATTTTGTAAGTCATAGGGTGACTTCTTTTTTAAACTTAAAATTAATGCAACTAAAAAAGTAGATTTCTACTTTTATCGATCGACGATAATTGTTTCGATTTATGTATTTTTACTATTACTTTTAATAACGGCTATAAACATCTAAACATATTTAATGCATAACACATGTAATAATTGATTAAAATGAATAATATTCTTCACAGAATTATCCATCTGTTTAATTAGTAAAATGTATTTAATCAATCGACCTTTATTAATTAATTAATAACTAATTATTTAATAAAATAACTAATTAATCAATAAGTTTATTACAGTTTATTGATCGTGGATAATTAAGTTAAATGATAAATTTTTTAAAATGAATGATTATTATGCATAATAGAATATTATAAATTACAATTTATGTATTTTCAGTGTGCGATTACCTCTCCTAAAACATAAATTAGAAAAAAATATAAGGAAAAAGTTATTTGAATGTTTTAGTTAATTGCTATTTATGTTGTAAACTAATTAATCAATATATATGTACATATTTTTTTAAGATTAATTATAAAGGTTATCAGTAATTAAATATACAAGAATAAAATTTTAAATGAAAAAAAAAACATATTGTAAACATTATTTAAATCTGTCAGAGAAAATAATTTTCTAATGCTTTTCATATTGTGAACTGATTAATTAGTAATCAAATGATCCTATTAAAAGATTTATTTTCTAGAGTAAAATTAGATGGTTATTAATAAATAAAATTTTGGAAAATGGAAGTTCAAATTTAAATATATATATAAGGCAAAAATTATTTTAATGTTCTGATGAAAATTACTGTTTTAAGCTTTCTATTTGTGAGCTGATTAATTATGAGCTCATTAATTGTTTTCACAGAATTAAATTACATGAAGCTTCCATTTTTATTTGTTTTAATTTACTATGCAAGTTTATTATTAAGTCTAAGGTAATATAATGGAATATTGGCTATATAATTTGTATAATGAAAGTTTTTTTATATTTAAAATAACTTTATTCCAATTATTTCATTTTTGTCAAAGTTTGTGATATTGAGAAATCTTTATCTGCATTCCATTTTTTAAATTATATGTACATATGTTTCAGTTTTGTACGGAATAAGTATAAAAGGTTATCAATAATTTAAATATTCAGAAATGAAATTTTAAATTTAAAATAAAATGTAAAGTAAAAATTATTTAAATGTTTTAATGAAAATAATGTTTATGGCTTTATATGTTGTAAACTAATTAATTAATAATTATTTGATATTTTTTCAATTTACATTTTCTGAAAATAGTTTAGAAAGTTATTATTAAATTAAAATTTTAGGAACGAAAATCTTAATTTGAAGAAAAATATAAAGTCAAAATTATTTAAATGTTTAAATTAAAATTATAGTATAATGCGTCTCATTTTGTTGAATGATTTAATAATTATTAGCTGATTTGTTTTTACAGAAATAAATAACATAAAATTGAATCTTAATTATTTTTAATTGAGTAATATATATTTATAATTAACTTTAAATTTATCTCACTAAATATGGACTATAATTTGTATAATAAATGTTTTTTTTTTTAAATACCATTATGACAATTATATAATTTTTTTGATATTTCTGATGTTGTTAAATTATTATATAAATTTAATTTAAAATTATATCTACATATGTTTTAGTTTTCTTTTGGAGTTAGTATAAAAGTTTATTAATTGGTTGAAAGCGTAGTAAAAAAAAAATATACACAATGTAAAAAGTTTTTGAATATATCAATAAACTGTTTAATTTATTATCGGTAAATTAATTTTGTTGGAAATATTAGATTACATAAAGAATAAATTTAAATTGTTTTTCAATTAAGTAACGCAAATTGATTATTTACTCTAAGATATTGTAATTGAATGTTGTCTACTATTTTCATAATAAAATTTTATTTTTCCTTTAACAAACCTTTGTTACAATTATATATTTTTTTATATATTTGTGATGTTAAATAAGTATCTAAATTCAAATTTTTAAATTATATTTAAGTATAATTTATTTTATTTCTGAATTATTTTTAAAGGTTATTAATAAATTAAACATATATGTACATATAAATGCAATTTAAAATAAAAAATATATTTAATCTAAAAATTATTTGAATGCTCTAATGAAAATAATTTTTTCATGCTGTGAACTTATTAATTAATAACTAACTCTCTTAAAACTGACATTGTTTGAAATTAATTTAAAATGTTATTGATAAATCAAATTTTCAGAAATGGAAGTTTCTTTTTAACTAATTTAACTAATTTCCATTTTAAGCTAATCAACCTATTATTGACTGATTAATTTTTTCACAATATTTAATTGAGTAGGGATAAAATATTAATTGTTTTTGAATTAAGTAAGATATATATCAATTTTTTGTTTAAAATCATATAATTGGACATTAACTATTATTTGTATGATAAAAGTTTATTTTTTTATTTAAAATCTTACAATTATACGACTATATCTGTTATAATAATAATAATAATAATAATAATAATAATAATAATAACAATAATAATATATCTGTCACAATTATATAATTTTTCTAAATATTTGTGATGTTGTAAAATGAGGATCTGAATTTAATTTTTAAAGTTATATGCACATATGTTTAAATTTTTTCGAAAATTAGTATAAAAGCTCATTTTAATGTTGAGAAATGATTGATTCATTATAATGAATCATTATAATGAGTTTATTATAATGAGTGAATAATTATTACTTCATAATTTTTTTTCGACATTTAATTACATGAATGTTGAATTTCAATTTTCCTCTCTTGAGTAACATAAATTGATTATTTACTTTAGGGTTATGTAATTGAATATTGGCTATTATTTTTATAATAACAATTTTTTTTCTTTAAAAAACCTCTATTACAATTATATAATTTTTGGCAATGTCTGTGATGTTTTCAAATAAGTATCTAAATTCAATTTTCAAAATTATCTGTAAGCATATTTTAATTTTGTTCTACTCAACTTGAAAGTTTATTAGTAATTTAAATGTATAGAAATACAATTCAGTTTTTTTTAATATCCAATGTGAAAATTATTTGAATGTTCTAATTAAAATAATTGTTTGATGCTTTTCATGCTGCGATTCGATTAATTAATAACTAACAGATTTTATTAAAACTTAAATTTTCTGAAATTAGTTTAGAAGGTTATTGATAAATCAGATTTTCATGAATAAAACTTCTAATTAGAAGAAAATAAAGTAAAAATTATTCGAATGTTATAATCAAAATTATAGTTTAATGCTTCTATTTTGTAAAATGATTAACTAATTATTAACTGAATAATTTTTTTCATAATATGAAATTAAATCAAGATTGAAATTGAGCTTGTTTTAAAATAAGAAACATAAATTTTTTATAAAATTTAAGGTTATAAAAGTGAATATTCAATATAATTTGTATAATAAAACTTGAAATATATTTAAAATATCGCCGCTCCAATTACGAAATTTTTTAAATGTGTCTAATGTTGTAAACTGAGTATATGAATTTAATTTTTAAAATCATATGTAAATATGTTTCAATTTTTTCTAAAATTAGCATGAAAGGTTATAATAAATCCAATTTTTAGAAATATAAGTAAAAATTTAAAAAAATTCAAAGTTGAAATTATTTGAATGTTTGAATGAAAATTATAGATTAATGCCTTTATGAGTATCTGAATTCAATTTTAAAAATTATACCTACATATTATGTTTTAATTTTCTTGAAAATGAGCGTAAAAGGTTACTAATAATTTAAATTTTTAGAAATGAAATTTCAAGTTTGAAAATAATATGAAGTAAAAATTAATATTGTATTTTTCAAGTGATATAAGGGCTTAATGCTTTTTATAGTGTGAACTAATTAATTGGTTATTGATTAAATAATTTTTTTACATTATTAAATTATATAAAGATTAAATTTTCATTTTTCTTTATTAGTAGCATAAATTGTTTATTCATTTCGAAGTTATGTAATTGAACATTGTCTATAATTAATATAATAAAAGTTTATCTATATCTCATTGATTTTTATTACAATTATATAATTTTTGAAAAATTTTTGTACTGTTCCTAAATGAGTGATAATTTATAAAGGCTATCTTGGCATTTATACATCCTTTTATCAATAAAGTAATACTTGATTAAAAAAATATATGTCTGCCGATATTATTTGGTAATTTCAGAAACAGATTATACAATCAAATTATCATTACAAACATATAAAGTCAACATCATAAGTATAAATGTTTTAATGATTTAGCGATGTAGTATTTTGATGCCCTGATTTGCAAAAAAGACCGTGAAAGTACCCGCGAATGTCATTGTACAAAAATGAAAATTTTTTCCCATATTAAAGAATATAACCTGAAAGTGCAGAAGCAATATATTTTAATGATTTCTTTAACATATATTAATGCATTGTTTATAAATATGATAATGATGTATCGTTTGCATTTAGGGCATCATAATTTATTTTGTGGACATTCCCATGTCTAATTTGCACCACCACGCCACCCTCATTTATGATATAATCCGTCAATGTTCCTAGATGTCTATTTTATGATTAAGAGATAAAGTTTAAAGACACATTATCAGTATTTAAATTTATAATTATATTTATTATTATTGACAGTTGTTTCCGGATTCATTAGGTTGGTTAAGTTGTGCACTTGAAACCTTTAAATGATGTATCGACCTTTACTGTTAATAAAAGTAATCGAAAATGAAATAATTTCACGTTACATAAATTTACTGATTACATTCTATCAGAATCTTACTTAGCAAGAATTTAAGTAGTCAAAAACTTTTAAAAAATAATTACTTATTTGAATATTGGGTAAATGATAAAGAGTGTATAATAGTGTAGTACTCTACAAAACTTAGCAACCTTGCAGCTAATTTAAAAATTATTTTGAATTAAATATAAATTATTTAATCTTTGTGCAATGAAAATAGTTATTGAAAATGATTTGCACGTTATTTGCAAAAGGAAAAGGAGTGCAAGTTCGACTTTACTCCTTTCAGCGCGTCTCATGATAATGGGCATATTATGCAGGGACAGGGAGTCATAAATCATAAGTCATATGTCTGTAATTTATAAAAGTTTCGACAGTCGAACAAGAGCTTTCGATGTACGATTTTTCGATTTGCACGAGTACTGAGTCGGGGTTGTTCCGTAGGAGCGGAAAGGCGTTTGACTCGTGATCGGAATTCGTAGCATCTCTTTCGGCTATACTTCCTTCTGAACGAGATTCCAGAACTCACACTCGCGTCGCATCGCTCGAAATTCTGGTTAAGTACGTGGTTGAATTTATGGATGGATCTGTACTCGGAATTACTGCAAATCAAAAAATTCAATTTCAATTCATATTTAAACCAGAAGACAGTAAATGCCCGTTGATCAATTTGATCAAGAAATTCGATCAATATGATATGCAAAGCTTTTATACAGATTTCGAATTTTTTATTTGATCAGAAACTAGTAAAAGAAAATGTGGTTCAAACACTTTATTTTGCAGGAAGTTTAAAAATAAATGAGTCATATTTTAAATATTGCAGTAAACGTATTTGTACATTTAAAAATTAGTCAAAGTACAGATTTTAGATTTTAATAAGAAAAAAAATAATTCACAAAAAATTGTTTTTTTTATAGTCAAAATGTTTATCTATTTTTGTATGTGAAGTTAAAATTTTTAAAAAATGCAATTTTTTGTTAACAATGGCCCTATTGCGCATCAGAATGATCTGATTTTCTAAATCAGTAGCCTGTCATGAATGTTCGTGAGTAACAACTGTTAGTTATTTCTTTAGTAGAATGCTTCATTTTAATTTGGAAATAGATGAATCTGTAGGAACTCTTTTAAAAAGAATACAAAATTAATTGCCAGAGTTAAATTTTTGTTCTTTTTTAAGTTGAAAATTTATTTTTGTAGCTCAAAATTTAACTATTTCAATTGGAGATTCATCATTTCAGTTCAAAATTAATCTTTTTCTTTGAAAAAACAAATAATTTTTGTTGGAAGTTCATTCTTTTTGGTTAAAGATCTACAATTAAATCTTAATTAAAAATGTATCCTTTTTGGTTAAAAATTGTATTGTTTGGAAGAAAATTTAATTATTTCGTTGAAAATGCATGTATTTTGTTAAGAATTTGTCTTTTCTGGTAGAAAATTAGTCTTCTTGGTTCAAAATTCATCTTTTCAATCGAAAATTCAAGTCCTTGGTTGAAAGTTGAAGATTTATCATTTAAGTTAAACATTCATCTCTTCAATAGAAAAAGTAGCTATTTTGTTGAAAATTCATGTAATTTGTTAAGAAATTATCGTCTCAATTAGAAAATCAATCTTTTTAGTTCGAAATTCATCTTCTTCATTGAAAATTCAAGTCCTTGATTGAAAATTCAATTCTTGTAAAAACTTCATCTTTTTTGGTTAAAAGTTTATTATTTTAGTTAAAAATTTATCTCTTTGTTTGAAATTTTTCTAATTTTGTTAAAAATTCATCTATTTAATTAAAAATTCACATCCTTAGTTAAAACTTGTACTCTTTCTTTAAAATTGATATTTTTTGTCTAATGTTCATAATTTTAGTTGAAAATTGATTGCTTTGATTAAAAATGTAACTAATTTGTTGACTTTTTTCTGATAAAATTTTTTTCTATTAAAAGCTAAACTATTCCAGTTAAAGATTCATCATTTGAGTTGAAAATTCATCTCTTTGATAGATAGAGTAACTGTTTTGCTTAAAATACGCATATTTTGTTAAAAAATTATCGTTTTCGGTAAAAAATTAGTCTTTTTGGTTAAAAATTTTTTTTTTTTAATCAATATTTATTTTTTTTAAGCAAAATACAATTCCTTGGTTAAAAATTTAATTATTGTATGAAATCCATCCTCTTTGCTTAAAAATTCATTATTTTAGTTACAAATCTTCCTTTAAAAATTTTGATAATTTGTTGAAAATTCATCTTTTTGTTTGAAAATTCACGTCCTTGATTAAAAGTTAAACTGTTTCTTCTGCAATTAATATTTTTGGTTGAAGATTTATAATTTTAGTTAAAAATTGATCGCTTCTGTTAAAAATGCAGCTAATTTGTTGAAATTTTTGTTGAATTAAAAACTGATCTCTTTGATAGGAAAAGTAACTATTTTGTTGAAAATCCACGTGCATTGTTGAAAAATTATCTTATTTAGTAGAAAATTAATCTTTTTGCTTCAAAATTGATCTTTTTTATTTAAAATTCAAGTTTTTGGTTGAAAATTGAATTCTTGTGTAAAATGCATCCTTTTTGGTAGAAAATTTACGATTCTAATTAAAAATTTATCTCCTCGTTTAACAATTATAATTTTTGTTGAAAATTCAGCTTTTTGATCGAAAATTTACGTCCTTGAGTAAAGGTTGCACTCTTTCTTTAAAAGTTAATATTTTTGTTTAAAGATTCATAATTTTAGTTAAAAATTGATCGCTTTCATTCAAAATGTAAATAATTTGTTAACTTTTTTTTTATACAAATTTTTTTTTCTGAAAGCTAAACTATTCCAGTTAAAGATTTATCATTTGAGTTAAAAATTCATCTCTTCGATAGAAAAAGTAACTATTTTGTAGGAAATTGATATATTTAAACAAAAATTATCGTTTTTGGTAGAAAATTCATATTCTTGGTTAAAAATTAATTTTTTAAAATAAAAATCCACGTCTTTGGTTGAAAATTGAATTCTTGTATAAAATTCATTCTTTTTGGTTGTAAGATCATTATTTCAGCTCAAAATTTATCTTTCTGTTGGAAAATTTAAATATTTTGTTGAAAATTTATCTTTTTGATTGGAAATTCACGTCCCTAGTTAAGAGTTGAACTCTTTCTCTGAAAACTGATATTTTTTGTAGAAAATTAATTAATTTTTTTCAAATAAAAATTCAAGACCTGGGTTAATTGAACTCTTGTATAAAATTCATCTTTTTCTTTATAAATGTATATACTTGATTATAAGTTAAACTCTTTTCTTTGAAATTTACTCTTTTTTGAAGATTCATGATTGTATTTAAAAATTTATATCTATACTATACTAATTATACTATACTATACTAATTATACTATACTATACTAATTTATATCTAAACTTTGTTGAAAATGTATCTTTTTTCATCAAAAATTTATCTTTGGTGTTGAAAATTGATTTTTCAAATTAATAATTCGTGTTATTGGTTCGAAATTCAACTATTTCGTTAAAAAATCGTCTTTTTGGCTGAAAAATTAATCTGCATATTAAAATTAAATCCTTTTTAGATAAAAATTTTAATATTTTGTTAAAAATGGATGCTTTTTAGTTAAAAATTCAACTAGTAATTGTAAATGCATATATTTTGTCGAAAATCGAACGTTTTCTAAAACATTTCCCGTTTGTCCTAGGAAGGTGTTAATTTTTTGGAAGCAGGAGTCAGTACTAGGTGAATCTGAAAAAATACCATAAGGACGAAAAACATTAATTTTCGCATCCATAAAGATTTATATCCCAATATAGAAAAATCTTAATTTTACATTGCTCATGAAATTCATAATTTTTCAAAGCATTCCTTGTTTTAGAAATATTATGTCAGTCGTAATTAACCTACAACTTTAAATGAAATGTATAGCAACTGTCACTTAATAAAAATGTATGAAGATAAGTGAAAATTAATTTCGCATTGGCAGAACTGTATTATATCCCATGATTTACTTTGAAATTTAGTCGTAAGTATTATATATTACACTGATTAACATAAATGACCTATGTCCTCACTGAATGCAACATATCATTCCTAAAGTACTTTTTAATACTGAACACGCATCTGGCTTCCGTTTCTTGCTATCAGGTCTAGTCTAAGAGATATTCGCAATTAAAATGTTAAATAATAAATTTTTAAGTATTTTTGAAGGGTGAAAAATGTTTTTCCGCCCTAACCCCATTTCATGTAGTTATAAAACATCATTCGATCAATCACATTTTCACTTGTTTATGAATTGCATACAGTTTTGAAGCATCAGACTATCACTCACATTTGCATTAGTTTCTGAAATCCATGCAGTTCTAAGACATAAGACGACCAATCACATTTTTACTTGTTAATGAATTTCATACAGTTCTAAGAAATTAGACGATCACTCACATGGCTATTTGTTTCTGAATTCCAGGAAATTCTGAAACATAAGACGATCACTTAAACTGTTATTTGCTTCTGACTTTCATACAGTTTTAAAACATACGGCGATCACTCATTGACATTTGTTTCGAAAATTCATGCAGTTCTATAACATAAATTCATTAATTACATTGTGACATGTAAACAATTTTCATCTAGTTTTAAATCATAAGACTATCACCCACATTAAAATTTGTTGCTAAATTTCATGCAGTTCTGAAACATAAGATGATCAATCACATTATATATTGTTTATAAATTTTATACAGTTGAAAAAAATAAGGTAAATAATCAAATTGCCATTTGTGTTTGAAAGTAATGCAGTTCTAAAACATAAGACAATGACTCACAATACAATACTCACATTGTAATTTGTTTCTGAAACTCGTGCAGTTCTAAAAAATAAGTCGATCAATAAGATAATGAATTTTTTATAAATTTCTCACAAATCTAAAGCATGAGACTGTCAACTACATTGTTACTTGTATATGAATTTCATACAGCTCGAAAACGTAAGACAACCACTCACATTTTGCCATTTTTTTCTAATTCCATGCAGCTATAAAACATAGGACCATCACTGACAGAATTATTTGCTTCTGGCATTCGTACTGTTCTAAAGCATAAGACGATCACTTATATTGTCATTTGTTTTTGAAATTCATGCAGTTCTAAAACATAAGTCAATCACTTAAATTGTAACTTTTTTATAAATTCCATACAGTTCTAAAGCATAAGACTGTCACCCCCATTGTAATTTATATTTGTAAATTTCGTGCAGTTCTAAAACAAAAGACGATCAGTCACATTTTTACTTACTTATAAATTGCACACAGTTCTTAAAGGTAAGACGATCACTCACATTGTCAGTTGGTTTTGACTTCCATGCAGTTCTAAAACTTAAGAAGATTACTTAAATTGCCATTTGCTTCTGACTTTCATACAGTTTTAAAACATAAGATGATTATTCACATTGTCATTAGTTTCTGAAATTCTTGCACTTATAAAATATACGTCAATCAATTACATTGTGACTTTTTTATGATTTTCATACAATTCTAAAGCATAAAACTATCACTTACATTGCTATTTGCGTTTGGCATTCGTACTGTTCTCAAACATAAGACGATCATTCATATTGTCATTTTTTTTTTTAAATTCATGCAGTTTTAAAACAAAAGTTTATTAATAACATTCTGACTCTTTAATGAATCTCATACAGTTCTATAGCATAAGACTCTTACTCTCATTGTTATTTATTTCTGAATTGCATGCAGTTCTAAAACACAAGACGATCAGTTACATTTTTACTTACTTATAAATTTCATACAGTTCTTAAAAGTAAGACGATCACTCACACTGCCATTTGTTTTTGACTCCCATGCAGTTCTAAAACTTAAGCAGATTACTTACATTGCCATTTGCTTTTGACTTTCATACAGTTCCAAAACATAAGATGATTAATTCTATTGTCATTTTTTTCTGAAATTTATGCAGTTCTTAAGCATAAGTCATTTAATCACATTGTGACTTTTTTATAAATTTTATACAATTGTAAAGCATAAGACTATCAATCACATTGTAATTTATTTATTATTTCACACAGTTCTGAAACATGAAAAGCGTACTCACATTGTCATCTTTTTCTGAAATTCATGCAGTTCTAGAACATGAGACGATGAATCACATTGTTACATTTTTATGAACTTCATACATTTCTAAAACATAATATGATTACTCAGATTGTCATTTTTTTGTAAAATCCATGCAATTCGAAAACATTAGTCGATAAATAACATCGTTACTTGTTTATGAATTTCATATAATTATAAAGCATAAGACTATCAATCACATTGTAATTTTTTTCTGAGTTTCATGCAGTTTTGAAACATAAGACGATCAATTACTTTTATACTTACCTATAAATTTAATACAGTTCCTAAGGGTAAGACGATCACTCACATTGTAATTTGTTTTTGACTTTCATACAGTTCCAAAACATAAGATGATTATTTACATTGTCATTTTTTCGGAAATTCATGAAGTTCTAAAAAATAAGTCGATCAATTACATTGTGACTTTTTTATAAATTCAATACAATTCTAAAGCATAAGACTATTATTCACATTGTAATTTGCTTATTAATTTTATACAGTTCTGAAACTTGAGAATAGCACTTACATTGTCATCTTTTTATGAATTTCATGCAGTTCTAGAACATGAGACGATAAATCGCATTGTCATTTTTTTCTAAAATTATACGATTCTAAAATATCAGTCAATCAATTACATTGTTACTTCTTTATGAACTTTATATAATTATAAGGCATAAGACTATTACTCACATTGTAATTTACTTCTATGCTTTATGCAGTTCTAAAACATAAGACAATCAGTTACATTTTGACTTACTTATAAATTTCATACATTTTCTAAAGGCAAAACGATTACTCACACTGTCATTTGTTTTTGACTTTGATACATTTCCCGAACATAAGATGATTATTTACATTGTCATTTTTTCTAAAATTCGAGCAATTCTAAAACATAAGTCAATCAATTACATTGTGGCTTTTTATAAATTCCATACAATTCTAAAGCATAAGACTATTATTCGCATTGAAATTTGTTTATTAATTTTATACAGTTCTAAAACTTGAGAATAGCACTCACATTGTCATCTTTTTATGAATTTCATGCAGTTCTAGAACATAGGACGATGAATCACATTGTTACATTTTATGAATTTCATACAGTTCTAAAACATAAGCCGATCACTCACATTGTCATTTTTTTTAAATATATACAATTCTAAAACATCAGTCGATCAATTACATTGTTACTTCTTTATGAACTTCATATAATTATAATGCATAAGACTATTACTCACACTGTAATTTATTTCTATGTTTTATGCAGTTCTAAATCATAAGACGGTCACTCACATAATTATTTTCTTCTGACTTTCATACAGTTCTAAAACTTAAGACAATCACGTTCGATCAATGACATTCTGACTTTTTTATAGATTTTATACAGTTCCAAGTCATAAGAAAATGTCAGCGATCACTCTGGTTGTCATTTGTTTCTGAATTTATGCAGTTGTTAAACATAAGATTTTTTTTAATTTATTACGGTTTTAAAACAGAAAACGATCACTCACATCCTCATTTGTTTTTGAAATTTATGCAGTTTCTAAAGCATAAGTCGATCAATTACATTGTGACTTCTTGATAAATTTCATACAGTGCGAAAGCATAAGACTATTAGTCAGATTGTAATTTTTTTTTATTTTTATGTTGTTTTGAAACATTAGACGATGAATTACGTTGTTACTTGTTTATGAATTTAATACAGTTATGAACATAAGACCATCACTCACATTGTCATTTGTTGCTAAACTTTATGCAGTTCTCATACATGACGATCACTCCTAATGTTATTTGTTTCTAAACTTTATTCAGTTCAAATGCATAAGACGACCACTCACATTATCATTTTCTTCCAATTTCATGCAGTTCTAAAACATAAGACGATCGATTTAGAAACAAATGACAATGTGAGTGATCGCTTTATGTTTTAGAACTGTATGAAATTTATAAACAAGTCACAATGTAATTGATCGACTCATGTTTTGGAACTGCATGAATTTTAAAAACAAATGACAACGTGAGTGATCGTTTTATGCTTTAGAACTGAATAAAATTAAAAAACAAATGACAATCTAAAGGATTGGCTTATGCTTTAGAATTGTATGTGATTCATTAACAAGTAACAATGTGACTGATCGTCTGATGTTTCACAACGACATAAAATGAGATGAGGGCGGGAAAACGTTTGTCGACCTTCAAAAATAGTTTAACTATTTTTTATTAAAAACTTTAATTGCAAGTATCTATTTAAGAATACCTTCTAGCAACAAATGAAAGCCATATTTGTGTTCAGGATTAAAAAGTACTTCAGAAATTATATGTCGCATTCAGCGAGGACATAAGTCATATTTGTTGATCAGTGTTTTACCTACGAAACATTTTTTTCGAGAATTAAAATACTCGTTTCTCTTTCATTATCAAAAATAATATACTAGGGGAAATATTCAAAATGTTTGTATCGCAATAACAGCTTTGTGGACGGCAAAAGATAAAGTTATTAAATTATATTGGGATTCCTGTACTGAATATTCGATATTACATTTTTTCACGTTGAGTTGTGCACAATATTGAAATTCTTTACAGGTCAAGTCGCAGTGCCACTTCATGAAGGTTTCAGTCAAGTTCTCGGATCTTTCCATCAATCTCAAGAACAATCTCGTTACCCTAAAAACTTTAATTATCGCATCTTAAATCTCTCGGAATTCCTGTCGAGGCAAGACTCATTTCGCCTTTTCGCTTAGATTAAACTTCTCCGTCACTACCTCGAAAGTTACGACTCTTTGTGTCTTACTCTTGATTCTTTGATTTAAGAGACAAACTGATTAGAAAGTACGTACGCAAACATCATTTTATTATATAATTTAAATATGATTTAATTTTAATATTATTATTCATAGTGATCCCATGCTTTCCTATCCTGGTGAAAAAAATGTATAAAAGAATGTACAACATTTACATAACTGCAATTTTTTTTCAAACATGGACTTATTTATAAACATGCACAAAATTCAACAAAAAAATACACTTGAACAAAAATAACTTCTTTTTCCTTGTATTTTTCTACAGAAAAGTAAAACAATTACCAATACAGCATAAGTTTTCACTATTCAAAAATTGTGTAACTTTTTAGTGATATTTTTTTGTAAACATCTACAAGATATCACAGAAAACTACAGGATACTACATTTGTTTAATTTGGATGTTTGACGTTGCAAAGAACACTTTAGATTTCACGTAAATTACTGTACAGCATTACAAATCTTTACAAAAAATACAATATTTAATAAATTTGAAATATTGCAAAACTGCATTAAAAATTATTTTGTGAATACTGGTAGTTTATTGTGAAAATGTACAAATTCAAACAAAAAAGTATAAATATTGCAAGCAATACTTTGAGAATCCGCATTAGCGTTTCGATTTGTACTTCACTGTCAATTTTTAAAGAATAAGTAATATACAAGTTTTTACAAAAAACTTTAATTGAAAAAAGATATTACACTTTTTCCAAAAACTTTTGCAATCATAATAATTTGAGGATCAAGTAGCAATTTCAGTCATGCATCATTCTTTTACTTTAAAATTCTATCTAGATATCCACATCCATCAATCGTAATTTTGAATCAAAGATGTTATTTATTTTTAAAAAATGGATTAAAAAAGTTTATGAAAACTCCCGTTAATATGTCATCTTAACAAATGATAAACAAAAAATTCGACTTAACCAATTATTCACAAAAATTAAATAAATAATTTATGAATAAAATAACTACAAAATTTAAAATTTTTTAAACATTCTTGGTCTTAGTGTTCTTTACAAAAATATAATTATAACAAATTTCACATAAAAAATTTTACAAAAAAAAAATTAAAAGTTTAAAGAAAATAACTCAAAAATAAAAAAAAACTCCTGGGCTTAGTGTTCTTCACAATTATATAAATGGAAACATATTTTTGAAAATACTTGTAATTAAAAAAGTTATAATTATAAAAAAATTGAAAAAATGTAACCACACCCACGAAGTTTTCTTCTTTCGTCCTTTTTATAATTTCTTTTTAAACGTCCCCAATGTTTCGATTTTTTTAATTTAGAAAATTTTTGCTTGGTAATTTATTTATTCATTTTTGTATTTTTAATTATTTTGAATATCTTTTGTTATTAAGTCTTTTGTTGAAAGTTCATCTCTTTTTCAATTTAGAAAATTTTTGCTTAGTAATTTATTTATTTATTTTTGTATTTTTAATTATTTTGAATATCTTTTGTTATTAGGTCTTTTGTTGAAAGTTCATCTCTTTATCTTCTTTGGTTACGAGTTTAACTGTTTGGTTGAAAATTCAATTATTTTGATGAAAGTTTACCAATTTTTATAACTGCATTGTTAAAAATTCGTTTATTTGGGTTAAAATTTAACTTTTTGGTTCAAAATTTCATTATTTGGTTTCAAATCAACTCTTTTGTTGAAAAGTCAACAATAATTGCTTAAAAAATTTTTTTCGTTCTTTTGTAAAAAATCTTTCCTAGTGAAGAATTCAACTTTTTTGCTAAAAATTTATCTGTTTTGTACAAATGTTATTTGCTTTAGTTAAAATAAAACTGTTTGGTTACGAATTTAAACGTTTCGTTGAAAATTCAACAACTTTATTAAAGAATTATCTTTTTTAGATAAAAAGTCAAAAGTTTTGTTAAATTTTCGTCTTTTTCGGATGAAAATTCAACTATTTAGTTAAAAATTGAACTATTTGGTGAAAAATTCAACAATTTCATCAAAAAGTTATTATGTTAGGTGAAAAATTCAACACTTCTATTAAAAATTCGTCTTTCTAGGTTAAAAATTCAAATATTTTTATAGAAAATTTAACTACTAATTGAAAATAATATTATTTTGTTAAAAATTGAACTATTTTGCAGTAAATTAATCAACTTGATTGAGGTTTTGTTTTCTTCTTATTTGAAAAAACCTTTCTTTGGGATTAAAATTCAACTCTTGGCAGAAATTTTATCTTTTGGGGTTCAAAACAAATCTGCCTGCCTCAGAAATTATTTGTGTTTTGGATGTGGATGCAACTATTTTGTGAAAAATTCTTTTTTTTTTAATTAGACTCTTTTTGATTTCAAAATCAAACCTTTAAGTGGAACTATCATCTGTTACATTTTTCTTTAAAAATTAATTTTTTTTGTTATAAATTTAGCTATTCCATTTTTGGTTCAAAATATCTCATTTGTGTTTGATACTTCAACTACTTGATTAAAAGTTTGATTACTTTGTTAAAAATTCATTTTTTGGTTCAAGGTTCATCGTTTCAGATAAAAAATGACCTCTTTAGTTAAAAATTTCAATATTTCGTTGAAAATTCCTCCTTTTTGGGGAAAAATAATTATTTTTGGTCAAATTTTACCATTCTACTTTTGGCTTTAAGATTGAAAATTTATCTCTTTTTGTTATAGGCGTTACAATTTTGTGGAAACTTAATTTTTTTATTTTAAAATCAATTTTTCAACTGCAAATTGAAATACTTTATTTTTGCTTAAAAATTTAAAACATTTCGAAATGAATTTAATATAATAGCAACATTAATTTAATTCAAAAAAATTTCTTCCCTTATTTTCTCTGTTATCGATAGAACTGATTTTTTTTATTCTTCTTGAATTTCTGTATTAGTATATAGAAAACGCAGTAATATATTTTTATTACAAGCAAAACCGTGTTCGGCAACAATACAAAGCGAAAAATGAAATGAAGAACTTAATAAGATTGTAACGGCATGTCCGACGACGACTTCTGCAATTTCCAGCCATAACGTCACGTGCGTTCAATGAGAAACCAGAAGGACCAACAAAAAAATGCAATTGGTCAGTTTCCACTTGTTCTTTTTTTAATTAGAAAATATAACTTTTCACCTCTTAATTTGCCTTAAAAACTTGACTAAAAGATTTTCGTTTAATATTAATTCCATTACGTGCTTGTAGAATTTGTGAGATTACCATACACTAAAGGAAGAGATTACTTGAATCAAAGGAATGTAGTATTAAATACGTGCAATCAAAAATTTTTTTTTTACAAAAAATTTTGCTTTTTTATAAACACAATTCCAATTATATGCAATATATTTAGTCAGGTATTAAATATTTTTTATAATTTGAAACGAGTATTTCATCAAATAAAAATGTTTTTTAAAAAAGAAGTGAAATCAGCTTCGTTTGGAAACCCAAAGTTTGCCCATTAGTTCAAAAAGATATCTCAATTTTTTAATTTCATAAATTGAAAAAATTACAGAAACAATGAAAATGGTTTAGAAAGATAAAATGTAAAACTTTAGCAGGATTTTCTCATTTTAATAACAATAATAATCTTGCCTATATTTGTCCTTTTTCTTTTTGATACATTCTCGTATTATCTGTAATTTTTTAATTAACTGAAATTACAGATTTAGATATCTATTATAATTACATAACAAACTATGATTTCATGAATTATGTTGATAGTTAATTTTACTTTAAACTTCTGTAGCTTTTTGAATTTTCAATTCATTAATAAGTGGTGGAAGGGATTTTAACTCAAATCTTCTATTTTAGAGGGGGGGGGGGATAAAGTCTAATCAGAACTCCTGCAACTGTTAAAATTTTTAAATTCAAAATTTCTAGGTAACTGTAAACTGTTGTCACTTTGTGGATTTCAAATTGATTGAAAAGTGTTATACAAGTTTTTTTAGAACTCTTTAAGGGATGGGGAGGTGGTTGAATTCTGATCGGAACTCCTGGAAATGTTGACCTTTCTGTGACATTTCAAACTGCTGTGACTTTTTGGATTTTAAATTGATCGAAAAGTGTTATAAGAGTTTCTTTAGAACTCTTGGGGGAGGGGGGGGGAGGTCTGCCCTAACGTCACAAAGTTTCACATCAGAGAAGGGTCGCAAAGGTCTTGTAACACGTAACACTTCTGTGATCGGAAAATAAAATTTAAATCCGTGTGGACACATTAGAGACCAATATTATCCACACAAAAATTTAATAGTTGCATTTTCAATCAAATAGGTCATTTTCAACACGAAAAGTGGAATTTTTAAATTTCCAATCCAAAATCACAAGTCTAAGAAAAAACAGTTGAATTTTTCAAGAAAAAGATGGAGTTTTAACCTAAAAAATGATTTTTTAACCAAAAAGATTAATTTTCTACCAAAAGATAAATTTTTAACAAAGCACATGAATTTTTAACTAAAAAGTTGAATTTTCAATTAAAAAAGATATGTTATCAACCAAGAATTAAGTATTTAAATTTTTAGATAAAAAAACTAATTTTTAACAAAATAAAAATGAATTATGAATCAGTAGAATTCTACAAAGAAATACGAAATGTCGACAAAATAGTTGAATCCTCAACCCAATAAATGTATTTTCACAAAAACAAGATTAATTTTCTACTGAAACTGACAAATTTACAACAAATTAGTTAAGTTTTCAAGCTGAAAAGTCAAATGATTTAGAAAACAGTTGACTTTTAAGCCAGAAAAGAAGAATTTTCAGCCGAATAGTTCATTTTTAATTTTGAATGATAAAATTTCAACGAAACAGTTGAATTTTCAACTAGAGGAGGTAAATTTTCAACCAAAAATGGAATCGCTTAATTTTTTGTTTAAAAAACTAATTTTTAATTCATAAAAAAACGGATATAAAATCGATTGAATTCAACTAAAAAACACTAATTTTTAACAAAATAGTTGAGTCCTGAACCAAAACGATATATTATCAACGAACAAGATTAATTTACTACCCAAATAGACGAATTTTCAACAAAAAACATTAATTTTATACCAAATAGTTGAACATTCAACTAGTTATCAAAATTTATTTTTACCTAAAAAAAAGAATTTTTAACAAAATAATTACATTTTGTAAATAATAATATAAGTTTTAACCAAATAATTAAATTTTTCACCAAATTGGTTGAATTTTCAACCAAAAATAAGAGTTTTCAATAGCAAAGTTAATTTTCAACTAAATAGTTTCATTTACGACCAAATAGTTGAATTTTCAATTAACATGATGAATCTTCAACCATTATTTTTTTTACAAATTAGTTCAACTTTAAAGCAAGTAATTGATTTTTCAAAACAAAAAAATGAATTCGCAACAAAACATGTAATATTTAATATTTCAACAAAAAATATTTCTATTTAAAATTAAAAATAATTAAATTCAACCAAAAAAGACCAATTTTCAGCAAAATAGTTATATTCTCAACCAAACCAGATTATTTTTCAACCGAGCAGTTGCATTTTGAACTAAAAAGGATGAATTTTTGACTAATAAAATTAATTTTTCACAAAAAATGACCAATTTTTAACACATTACATGGATTTTTAACCATAAAAGATCAATTTTCAATTTAAAATAATAATTTTAAACCAAAACAAAATAGTTCAAGGTTCAACCAAATAGAATTTTTAACGAAATGAGATTAATTCCAAACCAAAAATATATTGGTAGACTTTTCAACAAAAAAAATGATCTTTTAACCAAGAATAGTTTGATTTTTTAATTAGGTTTTATCAAATTAGTTTAAATTTCAGCGAAAAAACGAAAGTTTCTCAAAAATAGGAAAAAAGAGTTTATGGACGGCCCATAATCTGTGAAGTTAATCTGACGTCTAAGTTAATGTTTTAAATATATTAATGTTCATAAATGAAAAAATGTCTAATAAATCCAATTAGATGTATTCTAATACTAGTATCATAGTTTTGACTCATTATTTATTGTTCGATTGACGGTTTTATACTTTTATAAAAGAACATTTTTATCTCGTATTTAAAAATAATTAATTATATAAGGGTTTTTAGGGGGGAGGGGTATATAAAATCTTACGAATCCTTACTCGGGAGGAAGGGAAGGGGTAAATCATTTCTTACATTAATTTCCTCTTTCCTATTTTTTAAACATGCTAATTAAAACCTATTTTGGCTGTTGAAATTACTTTTTATATACTATTATGCACATCATATTATTATTAATAATATTCTAAGTTTTGGCAATTTAGTTGGGTTGTGTAGAAAAAACTCATAAAAAGCTTTATTTGCTGAAGTTTGTGTAATTTTGTGCGATAGATCATGATATTTTATAGCAACTGAAAAAGATGTATGCATATATTTTCACATTCATAAAATATACTTGTCCCTGCAGAATGCTTTTTGTAAGAATTTTCGTTTTTTTTTTGTCGAAAAGCGACTCATAATATTTCATTATAAACCAAACTAAAAATTGTCTTCCTTGATAATCACTCCATCAAAATACATAGGTATACGGAGTGTCAAATTAATCAGAGTTACGTGCTTTTCGGAAGTACATCGTAAATTTCTTCTTGCGCTTTCTTGTAAATAACCACACAAAAAATTTTTGAAATTCTTTAAAATACGGTGAATTCTTTTGAAAATTCGGTAAATCCCTTAAAATTAGTTTAATCCTGTGAACATTTCTTGAAATCCTTTAAATTCCAAGGATATCGTA
>JAUELO010000296.1:5586920-5598055 GCA_032357855.1 Amphibolips quercusostensackenii | reverse complement strand
TATATAGTTATATATATATATATATATATATATATATATATATATATATATGCATATAAAATCTTTCAATATTTCAAGAACTTATACTTACAAATAATAAATTAGAAATTTTTGTATTTCAATTATCTAAATTTTGAATTAACTGATTATGAAGTGGATGATGTTGAATTTCAAATGCTGTAAATGTAAATTTATGTTAGTCATAACATAGTAATCTTTAATAAAAAAAATTTACGAAGTATGTTTAGCAAGAGAATTAGCTTAAAACATTTTTTAACTAAATACTAAAGGATGAAACAAATTTAAATTTTAAGACTCTCGTAGCTTTAATTATGAAAAAAAAATTTTTAATATCTTATTTTATGCTAATACGAGTCAAATCTCAACTACTACTTTGTTCTCATAGAATATAAATTTAAAAGAATTTTATAGGTTATCAAGTTTTTTGAAACTAACAAAGTCATCTTTTTTTATTATATATATATATATATATAATTTTTTTTTCTGAGGGCAGAATAGTGAGGTTTCCCATCCCAACCCACTCAAACATCCAGTGTGATCCACTGATGTTCTTTCTACGTTTGCAAATTATAAATAAGAAATTGTGAAATTTTGAACGTCTGAATTTCAAATGATGTAATTACGGAGTCAAAATTGTTCACTTTCAAACGCTTTTAATCGGAAGCCATCCAGGAATTAAAAATTATAATTTGTGATTGGAAAATCTAAGGACTAAGACAAGTAAGAGACTTGAATTTGAACATTTTTAAATTGAAAAATGAAAATGGAAATCATATTCAACTTTCAAACTTTAAAATATATAATAATTACGAAAAAAAGGTAATAAATATCTAATTTAATAGAACTAATAATGTAATTTTAGTTAGAGTCTTCTCCTTATAGGATATCCAAAAGTTTACAAAGAAATTTATTTTATTAAGAATGTTAAAAATAGAATCAGTGTGACAGTTTCAATCTTTTCAACTTCAAAAGACAGTGACTATATGTACCAAATAAATCCGGCTATTCGTACCAAAATTCTGGTAGACGTATCCAAGGCCCTTTTAGGAAAGCACAAAGAGGGGATTAAATAATCGTTAGCCTAACATAAAAAAGAACACATAAAAAACAGATGCATTTAAAAATATTACAGGACAAACATTAGGCTATACATGAAAAATTTTAAGTCATTTTCCGGGTTTCTTCTGGTTCTACTGAGAAGAGGAATTTTCTAAAAAGTACATCAATGTCCGATTAAATTGTTAAATTTTAATGACAAAAACAAAGATAAGAGCTCAAACGGTTGAACTTTACACCAACAAATATAGAGTTTCACTTTAAAAAAAGCAATAACTTTTCACCAAAAAAATAAATTTTCATAAGAATAGTTAAATTTCTTGCGAGAAAGGTGATTTCCACCCAACTAGTTTTATTATTCACCAAGTTGTTGAATCCTCGAACAACGATCATTTAAAAAAATTGATATTATTGCCATTCTTGATATACATTTGTATTGAAACATACGTGTTTTCATTGTCTTGTTTTTATAGTTGGAAAAAAGTACGCATTCTATAAAAAAACATTTTGTTCATTAACATTTTATGGCAACTTGCGTCATTTTTCCATTTTAATTTCTTCATTTTAAATGCCATTTTTCATTATTTAAACTAAAAAATACGCATCCTGACGTAAAAAAAGTACATAAAATTTAGGCAAAAAAATTTGTTAATATAATGTTATTACAGCTTCTGTCCTTCTCCTAAAAATTTAAATGTTATTTTTAATATATTTACACAACAAGAGTTTAAACAAATTTGTAGATTTCTTTTGTTTAACTAACTTTCGTCTATTTATTTTTTTCGTCTCTTGTGTCGTTCTTCCAAAAATTAATTTTTTGTTGTTTAATCTTATTTTTACATTTAAAGCCAAAACTACGCGTTTTATGAAAAAATTGTTTATAAGAAATTTGTCCTTTTTTTAGGAGAATAGCTTTTGTCAAATAATTTTTTTCGTAGCTTGTGTAATTTGTTCAAAAATGTAATTTTTTATTTTCAATATTTTTTTTGCAAATACAGGAAAAACTCTGTGACCTATAAAAAAGTGATTAATGACAAATTTCCATATCTTTTCTGGTTGCATAATTATTGTTGTTCATCTCCTTCTTATCTTGTATAGTTTAACCGTAAAATAGAATTTTTAATTCATCATTATTGTTTGTATGATAAAAATTTAAATTTTTGATTTTAATAAAATAATTGAATTTTTTGTCTTTTCGTTTACTACGCATAGCCGTACATCGATTTTTTCATTTAAAAAAAAAAAGTATCCTCAAGAATGTTTAAAATGTTTTTTTTTAACATAAAAACAATACCTATTAATTATAGTAAGAATATATAAAGGAAGGCTATTGTTTTATGAAAAAATTGTTATCTACCAAAATTTTTAAAATAATTTCTAAACTGCAGCTACTTTAAAAAAATTATACAATGGCACATTAATTGTTGTCATATTTGATATAAAAGTTAAAATTATAAGAAACTAATCATTGCGAATCACAAAAAAATAACTTTTGTCTCATTCATTTGCTTATAGCATTATAAAATAAATTTTTTGACTTATACTCACTAAAAATTATTTTTAGTTAATTATTATATAGATTCATGACTCGCTGTGATAAATTTTGTAGTCTCAAAAGAAATAGTCCCACTAAAAAGTGAAATGAAAAAAAATATTAACTTCATTAATAAATAAAAAATGTTGCTCCAATTAGTGTAAAATAGTCGCACTTACTTGGTATACCTGAAAGACTTTCAGTTTTGAAAAAAAACGAAATTAAATAAAAATTGACTTATCGCAGGAGCAAATCCAGAAAATTTTTTGAAGTGGACGATTATGAATTTTTTCCACTACTTCAAGTTAATTATGGGAAAAGGTTTTTTCTCTAATTATTTTTAATTAAAGCAAGTGCATACTTGGTAGTTAATTTAACTCCTTGATTAAAAGTTGAACTATTTGATTAAATTTTTTTTTTTTTTGGGGTATAAGAATCATAATTTTAGCTGAAGATTTAACTGCTTGATTAAAAATCAGTATTTTCGAAGAACTGAAAATGATAATGTTTTAACTATTTGCTTGAAATTTCGTCTTTTTTGGTAAAAAAAAATATTTAATTACAAATTCTTTCATTCTTTTTGAGATAACAACTTTGCCTTATAATTTTTTTCTTCGAACCTTGTGCTGTTTTGCCCAAAATTTCCTTTTTTTTATGTTTTTATTGATGTTTGTTACAAATGGAACAAAGCTACACATTTGATGAAACCATATATAAGAACAAATATTCAGCTCTTTTTGAGTTAATAACTTTTGTCTTATTATTTTTTTTACATCTTGTGTCGTTTGTCCAAAAATTCAATTTTTTTATTTTCAATGTTATTTTCTACGAATATATATACTTTGCAAAAGTAATAATCAACAAATTTGTAGATCTTTTTTGGGTGTACAATTTTTAATGATTCACCTTCCTTGTATTTTGCAGACTTTAACCGCAGAATTAAATTTTTGATTCTTTATTTTTTTTTCGTAAAATCAAAATTTGAATTTGGCATATTGTGAAAAAATTTTTAAAGTGTGAATGATAATCTTGTATGGTTTGTTTTCCTTTTTCTGACTTTTCTCATATCGTGCGTTTTTTGGCGCAAAATTTTTATTTTCGTTTTTTTTTTATTTTGAAAATGCTATAAGTCTGATAATTTTCTTCTTATCAGAATTAGTTATTGAAATAATTTATTTAAGTTTCAGAGTACTACGAACAGCCGTACATAGAATTTAAAAAAAAATCTAAATTTGTTTTTAAAGCATACTTAAAATGATTTAAAAATATTTCACAAAATTTTCACAATTATTTTCAAGATAGAATCTGGGAGATCTTAATGCATTTTATTTCTTATTTTGCAGAAATTTTTTTACAATTTTTGGATAAATTTAAATCATGTAAAATATATTTCAAATAAAAAAAATTTTTTTTGATAATTGGAAATTCAAACAAATTTCAAAAAACCTGAAGCGAAGTGTATGTTTTGAAAGAATTAGAAATAAAATTTGAATAAACGACTTAAAAGATTTTTAATCATTTTAAAAGATTTTCTAAATTGTCAAACAGAATCCGGAAGATTTCAAAGCGATTTAACATACACTTCGAGTTAATTTGAAAGGTACTTAAGAATTTTAGACGTTTTGAGAAAATTTTAAATATTTCGAAACTTTAAAAGATTTTCGAAAATTGATCAAAAATTTTTTGATACTTTTCGATCGTCAAAAAGTCCTGAATATCTTTCAAAGTGACTCAAATTTTTCTCCGCTAATTTTCAATAAGTTTTTATTTACAACATTCATTTTGAGAGAATATTGAAAAAACATTATAATGTAATAATAGATAAATAAGAAATAGTAAATAAATATAATATAATTTGAAAATATTTTTAAAAAATATTCCAAAATCTTTCCAAAATAATCAAATAAGAATCTAGAAAATTTGAAGGACATATTTTTTAAAAAATTTAGGAATAATTCAAGTCACTTAAAAATTAATTTACCCACTTGTAGATTTTTGAAGAAATTAAAACTGATTTCCAAATTTTTATTTTTGATAGAAAATCATTATTTCTTATTTTTTTAAATTCTAAGCTGAACTTTTTTTTGGTTTCAAAACAACTGTATTGAATATCCGTCTTTTTGGTCAGAAAGTTGATCTCTGTTTTGTAAAAATTTAATCTTTGTTTAATTGAAATTGCGAATGATTGGTATAATATAAAAATATTCTTTGGCCAAGGATTTCAGCATTTGTTTGAAAATCTATCTCTTTTGGATGAACTTAAATCTTTTTTATTAAAATCTTGAATTATTTTGTAACTGAAAAATTCGAAAAAACCGAGATTTTCTATTCTATAACTCAATTCTAAGATAAATTTGCTAAAAACTATAATAAATTGGCTAAACTAATTATGTGAACATCTGATTATTAGCGAAAAGTAGTCGACTTGTGGGCGTTCTATTTGAGAAATAAGTTTTAGATCGAATTTTTTATAAATATTATTCAGGTCTTGAAAATAAAATAATTAAATATTGTTATGAAAAAATTGATTTATTTTCAATGTTAAAAGTTTTTAATATTTTTCTTCATAGGCTACGCATGCGCATGCGCCATGTTTCTACAAAAAAGGGTTTAGTAGCCAACTAAGTCATTACTAAAGTGGTTAAGATCTTTTTTCTGTCACATTTTCAGCGACAATTTTGGCACTTATGTCTTTTTGGAATTAAAAATTTTTGCGCATATACCCTTTTGCGGTAGATTTTTCGGAAGAAAAGTAGGACGAACGGGCAGACAAATGCACGGAAAAATAAAATGTCTTTAATTTTAAATGTTCCTAACAGTAAAAATTATATAATTTTCAATTTCAAGTTTTTAGAAATTTACATTATTTAATCAAAAGTCAACCTCGCATTATGCAACTTAAAATTGCAAACTACTTAAACTGAATAATAGCAAACTATAGCACGGGAAAATTCAATAATTCTGAAAGTGCAGAAAATACTGCAAATTATAAAATTAAATACAGTTATAATTAAACGATTAATAACTAAGAGAATTCTAACCTTCTAAACTGGAATCCTAGAGAAAAAAATTATAATTATAAGCAGCTACATTAGAGCGGCTCGAAAGAACACATTATTTAAGCTTCTTATTTGCTGATGCGTACAAGATGATTCATGTCGAACAGATCCATCTTTTCAACACAAAATTAGGTTCAAAACTGCATCATAAAAATATTTTCGTTTTTTTATAAAGTCCTTCAGAGTCAAATATTATTTAATTTTGTATAGTTATATTATTAAAATTTTTAGTTAAAATTTTTTAAATCTTCAAGTTTTTACATTCAGATTTTAATTTAAGATTATTTTGGCAATGATAATAGTCATTTTTCATCGAGAAATGTACAAAGTGCCAAGAGTATTTCAAGAAGAATGTGAAGGTTAAAGCCAATCAAAGTTTTTCCTCCAGGTGCTTGGGGGGGGGGGAGAGTTTCACTACTTAAAAATGTAGTGTGCTTCACTGATGTTCTCAATAAATTTAAAATGCGACGAACATTGGAAACGTGTGCAAAACTAAATTCACGACGCAATCACGTGTGTAGTAAACGTTAATAGAACGAGGTAAGAGAGATAAGAATCTCGTCCTATATATAATCATTTTTTGAAAAGCAAATTCTTTCTTCAAGATACTCGCATTCGATTTATAAACTTTACAATTCATTCATCACGTCGCTAGATCTTTGAGTGAACCAACAAAGAAGTATGAATTTAAATTTAAATCTTTATATACAGTTGTAATATTATTTTCTTCATATAATTTCAGATTAGGCAGAGATTCAAAATGAACCTGCGATACTTGCTAGCGACTATTCTTTTCAAACTTATTTTAGGAGAGAGTAAGTGATATTTTTTAATTTTTGAATGAACCCATTATATTATTTTCTATGGAAATAAATATAAATGAATACACGTTAGAAATGCGATTGTATTTTGTTAAATGATAAAACACCATTTATTCTTAAAGAATTATCCAAATAAGAAGAGTAATAATTTAGTTAATTGCTTCTCATTACAAAAATGTACAATTTTTATTCGTTTCTTTCAGGCACGTTCAGTTTTAAAGATGCTAAAAACTGGGGCAAACATTATCCAAAATGTAATGGGAAATATCAATCTCCTATAGCTATGGATAAAACCTACAAGTCTACTATTTTTCTAAGTATTGAGGAAAAATTGGAATGTACAGACCTTCTTAAAATACCAAGAAATATCACTATAAAGAATACTGGTCGCACTGGTAATAAGCAATAATTACTCTAAATAATGAATTTTGTTCTGCTTTATTTTATTTTCAAGATTATTTCATATTTTCTATAATACAGTGGAAATAAAAGCTGATTGGCCTGGAAAACTTCCTAGTTGTACTGGTGGACCCCTTCATGGAAATTACGTTTTTGAAAAGATCATTTTTCGTTGGGCCCAAAAAAAGGTAAATCTTTCAAAATTTGTTTAAACTCTCCAAATTTAAATTATTGAAATTAACAGAATTGTACTAGTGAAATTTTCATAACTGAATTTAAAAAATTTTTTAAAGTTTATTTAAGAAATGCGGTATGTTAGCATTTTTGACTTTATTAACACAATGAAAATGAAATATTGTGAGACTTGTAACAAGGCCCCGAAGAAAAAATACAATTATTTACACGCCCATGTATTTGAATCTTTCTTATTGATGGTTAAAAATAGTGAAGCAGAATCTTGATTTTATAAAGAAAAAAATATTGACAAGGAAATGTCATGAATTGTCTCATGGCCGAATTAACCAAAGATTATTAGTAAATATTTTCACTTTATAACTTTTTTAAGTTAAATAAATTCCTGATTTTATACTAATTAATTTGTAAAAAGATAAAATATTAATATTTCATTCGTAAAATATTTGACTAGTGAATCAAATAATACTATTTTCACTAATTTCAAATAGTGAGTAATTAATAGAGCCATATTTGAACATTATAATAATCATAATAATTTTTATTCCAACTTTACGAACAAAAAGTGGACGGAGGAAGTGATTTATGGGACGCCGGATTGGGACACACTTTGGTAAGTCCAGAATGCTCTCCTGATAGTTTTATTGTCGCTTACATTGAGAAAACGTTGGACTAAATTTCATGTTATCATTTTTGCTTAATAGGCAAGATGTGGACATGCACTTTTATTTTTATAAAGCAGACTTCAAATCATTTGAGAAAGCTGAATCGCGAAAGGACGGTCTTGCAGTAGTTAAAGTGGTGATCGCGGTAAGAAGTGCAAATTAATTAGTTAAAATAATCTGTTTGATAAATGTTTATTTATGATTTGCACAACATACTTCTGAAATATTTTCCTGCTAAAACTGAAAGAGAGAAAATGAGGGAGTAATTATGTAACTTTTTCACATTCATTTTAACTTCAACTGTACTTACTTACTTTCTGGAATAATTTCTCATTTCCCCTGACCATTAATATTTAAAGAACAGATCTCTTATCTCTTATTTAAAAAAATTAAAAGTCTACAAAAATTAGCAAAATAAGTTAGTTAACACTACTAATCATTTACAACGTCCCAAGGGGGGGGGGCAGACGTTGCAGTGATTATGGTCACGGAAATAATTGAGGTCACCTTACTACATTTTTCTCTTTTTTTTTGTACTTTGCATTTTTTCCGGCAAAGGAATGCCGTAATGAATTGCACAAAATTCGAAAAAATTGAATTTATCTGCTAAAACAAAAGTCAATTCAAGGTTTAAGGGAATCCAAACAAATTTTATAAAATTCCTAAGAATTTAAGGTGAGTTTAAAGAGCTTCGTGATGAAACAAATGAAAACATGAAATAAAATAAAAAGATCTAGTGCATCAAGCAGAATAAAGTGAATTTAAAAGAAATAAAAAGAATTTAGGATAAATTAATAAGAATTCACAAAGTATTTCAAAAGAAATCATAAAAATTTGGAAATCTCTTTAAATCTTCGAAACCTGACAAACTCATAAACGTCTTGTGAAAAAATGTATTAATATCCATTAAAATATTATGAAATCTTGTGAAATTCTGTAAAACTTATTGATACATTTTAAAATTCTGGAAAATTTATTAAAATGCTTTGAGGTCTCTTGAAATCCCGTAAAATTATTCAAATCCTAGGATATCTCATAAAATCCTTTTAAAACTTTAGAAAAATCCTAATGCCTTATAGGTCCTGTAAATTGTTTCATATCTTGCAAAATTTTCAGAAATTCACTAAACTAATTAACATTTTTTTTAATCGCTCAAAGTTGTTAAAATAAGTTAATAATTCCTTGCAATTTTTCCAAGTATTCTGAAATTATTCAAATCCTTTTAAATTTAAAAAAATCACTTAGAACGTATCAAAGTTTCTAGAATTCCTTAGAATGTTTATTAATGCCTTAAAATATTTCTAATCCTTCGCAACACCCTAAAGCTTTTGAAATATTCTTTAAATTTTAAAAAAATAATAAAAATACCTTACAATTTTTTGAAGCTCTTATTATCACTTGAAATGATCAAAATCTATTAAAAATATCCTGAGACATTTCAAATCCTTAAAAAAATTTTGCCGTTTTTCGACATTTTTTAAAGTATACAAAATTGCTTAAAAATTTAATTACCTGAATAATTTTATGTGGAATTGTAAAAGTTAAATCTGAAAATTTTTTTGAATCCCTTTAATTTATTAAAATTAATTGAAAAGTCCTTAAAATCGTTTAAGTTCTTTAAAATCTTTGGCAATACCTTGAAATATTTGAAATCCTGTAAAATTCACCTTAAAAATCGTTCCATAAATACCCTAAAATATTTTTAATCTTTTCGAAATCACTTGAAGATTTTCAAATCTCTTCAAAATTCTTTGACCAAAAATCTTATATTATTGACCTGTCCTTAAAATTTCAGGAGGATGTTAATAAAAACGAAGATTTGCTAGTGCATCTAGAAGAAATTATATATAAGGTACAATCTATAAATTCAACAGCTGTGATACCCCCGTTTCCCTTATTGGGTTTTATAGATTTTGATTCTGCATTTAAATTTTACAAAGGCTCTTTAGATTACCCACCTTGCACGGAATCTGTGACTTGGTTTAACGCTGAATATGGGCTTTCTATTTCAAAAAAACTGGTAAAAATTCACATATATTTATTTAAAATATATACGGAAATAAGTTTTCAAATTTATTTACTACTACTATTCAATATTCTTACTATTTCTTTCAGCTAAATGGATTCAGAAAAATAAAGTTGGACAACGGAGATGTGTCAAATGTTAGACCTCCTCAGCCGTTTAACAAACGTAAGGTTCAGGTGGTGTTTAAGTAATTGTCGGTATCGGCTGCGCTCGGAATAGGTTTTCTGCAGTTTTCCACTTCCTTGGCTATAATTCCAAGCAAATGCGAGCGCCTCTAATAAAAATCCGGCTGCAGACGGTACAGGGTAGATAGCATGAGTATGGGGGTTTTATGTGCAAATTTTTAAAAAAAAGGCCAGTGTAATTCATAAAATAAAATAAAGTCTTTAATTGTATCAATCATTTTTTTGTTTAAGTTTTTTCTGATATCTGTCACTTTTTAGGGTGACGTTAAAATCCAGGGTGATATACGCAGTAGATTGGACGAAACCCTATTTTTCGTAATACCGATTCTTAAAGTAAGTGAAAATTCTATCTCCTCCACAGTACTAAGCTCTGGAAATATTAGTTTAATCGGATGACATCTTTTGTTTGAAATGACCACTAAAACTCTATGACGAAAATTTCTAGTCACTTCCTTGGCTTAATGCGGGTTGCGAAAATGTTTCCTGGTCATCATCATTATTGAAAAAATTTAGCAAAGCTTGGCTAAGTTCTAGTTTTTAACTTTATTCAAACAATAAAAAGCCCTAGCCTATAAATGACGCAGTACGAAGGAGATATTGTTGAGCTTGTAAACAGACTACGTCACCTCAAAATGAAAAAACAGAATCATTTACACACTAAGCCTACTTCACCTTTGTGTATTTACTTTTAAAAAATTTACAGAAAAATGACGAAATTTGAATAAACACAGCAGCACACATGAAACATAATAATAATGTATAATTCACTACAATTTTCTAACTTCATATAATTTAAATACGTTTTATCCTACGGTCTTTAAAAGTGGACACTGTTTTAAAGAAAATATTTATAATTGCTAAATGTTTGAAAAAGCAGCATTACAAAATTAAATTAGCATATCTTCGAAGCCTGGAAAATGAGTGAATCTGCAGACGAAAATTCAAGACTGATAGACCCACGTTTTTAACAAAGAAATATTTTCAAACCTACAGAATTATTTATTTATGAAATCTTTTACAGTCAAATATTGTTATATATACATAGTTAAAAGTTTGTCATAAGGACATCCGCGGGATTTCGCTGGGAGCGGGTGCTAATGTGAAACACGGCACCCGCTCCCAGCGAAATCGCGGTGAAATTTCAGCTGCAACCACGTCTCACGACCGTGAGATAGGT
>JAUELO010000296.1:5566415-5577303 GCA_032357855.1 Amphibolips quercusostensackenii | reverse complement strand
TCATATCTGAGGGAAAGGAATTAATTCAACGGGTTTTTCGCATCCCTCACTTCACACGTTAGCAATTTCCACCCTCGTTAAAATTATCTCTTTCCCCCTCCTTCTAACGAAAAAAATCGTTATGGTTTTCCGATACAGAAATTCCTTTCGGAATTTCTACGCGGATCACCACGCACATTTATTTGAAAGCAATTCCTTGTGGTTTTTTCGCGTGAAAAATTTATGTGGTTTTCTTATGTGGAAATTTCAAAATGGATTTCTGTAATGCCATAAGAATTTTTCCAGCTGGGTTGACACGAAATAAACTATTCACACTTTTATTCTCCTAATTATAGATAAGATGCTGAAAACACGAGGAGGTAGGAAACAAAATATAACAACACCTCTATACACACGGGAGAATCAAACACTGGCTAAGAGGAAGAAGACAGCAAAGGCCGAAGAAATCGAAGAAGATATTAACGATGACCAACGCTCGTATGCGTTGAAATTCAATGATGAAATAATTTTTGCTAAACACAAAAATTTATTGATTGCAATTAAAAGTTCGTTAAAAACAAAAATGAATGTATTATATATTTTTTTCAGTCAATGTACTTTTAATGATTATCTTGTCCGGAGACTGGAGCATGCATTTGCGGGCACTCACACAATTACATTTGACTTGTTCGGGGACTGTCATACGTGTATCAATTATCATAATTCTTTTATATTATCAACATTAATGACTCAAAACCATTACCAAGTATATTTTTGTGAAGAAAATGATATCCCTAATATTTCTAATATGATAAATAAACAATAAATTGCAATTTCATAGAAAGGTTTCTTATTTTTGCGCTCTGATGTTTTAAGTGTCCAAGGACTGGTACACTTACCTTATGAATTTTCAAAAAGTGCAAGTGAAAGTGCAAGTGAAAAACTAAGATAATCGCTCCCCAGACTGGCCGCAACACTTTATTTTCAAAATCCCCTTACTCTCTCATTCGGCAAAATGTGAAGTCGACAAAAATTGGCAAAATAATATAGTTCACACTACTAATCCTTTCCAAAGTTCCATAGGGCAGGGGACCGCTGCAATTAATCACGGAAATAATTAAGGTCACTTAACTGCGTTTTACTTATTTCTTTTGGACTTTATATTTTTTCCTGGTAAAAATAACACAATTAATTGAAAAAAATTTTAAAAATTCTATTTGTCTTACTAAAACTACAGTAAAATTAAGGAAATTTAAGAAAAATAATAAAATCCGTTAAAATGCATTAAAAATCAACGTAAATTTAAGATTTTTTTAAATTCAGTAAGTAAGTCATTATTTCATATTTTCCGAAAATTTTCAGAAATTCTTTCGAACCGTATTAAGATTTTTTCTGAGTATTCTAAAGCCATGCAAGTCCTTTAAACTCTTTAGAAATCTCCTAGAATGTATTCAAGGTTTTAAAATTTTTCGAAATCTTGAAAATTTCTTAAATCCCTCGGGAAGGAATTAAAATATTTAGAATCTTGTAAAAATGTATCATTTTGGTGACAAAATTGTGTAAAATGCATTAAAATATTATAATATGCCGTAAAATTACATAAAATCTTATATCAGGTTAAATCCTGAATAATGTATTAAAATACCTTGAGGGCCTTCTAAAGCTCTCAAAGTTATTGCGATCCTCAGACATTTGATGAAATCAATAGGAAAATCTCTTTATATATCTTCGAACCTCATAGGTCCTAAACAATTGCTTTATAAATACTCTAGAATATTGAAAGTTGAAAAAATAACCTAAAATATTTTTTATTCATTGAAATTCTATCAAAAATGCATATCCTGAAAAAATTAAAGAAAATCAAAAAAATTGAATTTGTCTTAACAAAAATTTCTATATTATTGACCCATCTTTAAAATTTCAGTCCACTCCTTATTGCCACGAATTGCCAGAGCATCTGGACAAAAGCATACATAAGGTGCAATCCATACATTCAACAACTGTAATACCTCCGTTTTCAATAACAAGATTTGTAGATCAAGGTTTTACATTCAATTTTTTGAAAGGCTCGTTAGACTATCCACCTTGCTCAGAAACTGTCACTTGGTTCACCCTAAAGGAACGTCTTATGACTATTCCCAAAAACCTGGTAACAATATATATTTATTTGAATACTATGCAGAAGTGAGTTTAATAATTTATTTACTACTATTATCTCAACATTCTAACTTTTTCCTTCAGCTAAATGCATTTAGGAAAATAAAGTTGGAAGGGGGAGACGTATCGAATGTCAGACCTGCCCAGCCGCTAAACAAACGTCAAATCAAGAACGTGGCTAGTGGGAACCCAAGAAGCACTTTTCCATGAATCTAAGCAAATTCGAGAGTGTTCTAATAAAAATCCGGCTGCAGACGGTAATGGGTAGATAGTATGGTTATAGGGGTTTTCATTTCAATTTAAATTTTTCAAACAGAATGTAAATGTAAGTAAGAAAATAAAACAAAATGTTAAGTTGCATCAATAATTTTTTTCTTTTAGTTATTTTAAGTATATGCCCCTGTCATTGCACTTCTAGCTATAAAATATTAATAATTTTTTCTCCTATCCGACAATTTTTTTGAGTGACACCTAGATTCAGGGTAATTTACGCAGTAGAGTAGGTCCAAACCCCTTTGTTTGACAAGCTGATTCTAATAGTAAGTAAAAGTTGTATCTGCCTAAAAGTAGTAAGCTCTTTAAATTTTAGTTTAATATGATGATATTGTCTGTTCAAAACGAGTGCTAAAACTCTAGGACAAAAACTCCTAGTCATTTCCAAAGTTCCTTCTGGGTTGCTGAAATGTCTCTTAGTCATCTTCCTGAATTGAAATTACAAAAATTAAACTAAGTAATAATATTCAACTCTATTCAAAGAATAAGAACCCCTAGTCTATAAATGACGCAATACGAAGCTAATATTGTGAAACATGTATGCAGCTGCATCACTTAAAAATAAAAAATAAATTAGCAGAATTATTTGCACTCTTGATCTACTTCACCATCGTGTACTCACAGTTAAAAAATCGAGAGAAAAATTACGAAATTTGAATAAACACAGCAGCACGCATGAAACAGAATAATAATGTGTAATTTATTACTATTCTAAAAACTTCATCTAATTTGAATACGTTTTATTCTATCGGCTCTGAAGGTTGGCACTGATCAAAAGAAAATATTCATGATTGTAAACATTTTTAAGAAACAGCCTTTAACATGAAATGAAGAAATCTTTGAAGCCTGAAAAATTATTTAATCTTTAAGCGAGAATCACCTACATTTCTTTGAAATTAAAAGCTATAAAAAATTAGACAATTTTTATTTAAAAACTTTTGATCTTAATAAATTTATCTTTGAAATATGAGAAACTTAAATTCTTTTATTGTTGAATGTTTTCAGTAGTATGAATAGAATCATTTTAAATTTTTGCACTTTTGAGGCATAATGAATTTTTATTTCAAGAATTCAGGATGCTCAATAGCATAATTAGTGTTGAATCATTTCAGAGATGTTTTTGTTTTGTCTGCTAACAAAAAATATCAGAGAAATCTGGAGATCTAAACCAATGCCACACATTATTAGAGCTTTTCATTTTCTGATGCTCAGGAGATAATTAATGTCTAATAGATATAGGTTTTCAAAAAACAATTATTTTAAAAGCCACAGAACTATCTATTTATGAAATCTTTCAGAGTAAAATATCTTTTAATTTTAAATAGTTATATATTTAAAATCTTTACTTCAAAGCTTCTAATGTTTAAAAAAATTACGCATGCAATCAATAAATTAGAAATTTCTTAATTTTAATTATAGAAATAGTTAATTCACTGACTATGAGGTGAAAAGTGTTGAATTTTAAATGCTTTTAATTTGAAATTATGTACACATAAAAATAGTAATTTTTAATCAAAAAGTGTACTCATTATAACTTGTGACTCAAGCCAAAACGTTTTGAAACTATATTTTGAAGTATGAAACAAATTCAAATTTGAGGACCTTTGTAGCTTCAAAAGTCAGAAAAAAGGTGTCAAATATTGCATCTTATGATAATAGTAATCAAATTAAGCTACTTCTATGTCCTTACATGATATATATCTTAATGTGTGCAACAAGATATATTTTATGAAGAACGTGAACAGCAAAATAGATTTGATAGATAACATTTTTTATTTTAAAAAATCACGCATTTTTAATTGAAAGAGAATTAAGATTGCTTTCTGCTTTTCCAAAAACAATATTTGTATTAATCTTAGCACTATTGTGTAAAGAGAATTTTATAGGACATTAAATTTTTTTAAATAAAGACATTTTTCCTATTTTTTTTCTTTAGAGAGGAAGCTTTGTAATGGTAATATTTTCGAAAACTTTTCAATTCATTCAATCAAACGCTCTTTGATTTAAAAATGTCTAATACAATGTTCTAAGCAATTGTGTGTGTGTGGATGTATTCCTGTGTGGATGTGTGAATGTTACACTTTTTTGTGCACACGTTAACTTGAAAATGGTTGCAGATAAATTAATAGTATATGGAAGACGTATTTTCAGCACTAATATTTTTAAACTGACCGAAGGATTTCTATAAAAATTAATTGCATTTTTTAAGCTCTTTATAATATTTTAAATATAGTTTTTTATAGTAAAATATTTTTCGTTAACATCCTTCAAAATTGATGCAAGGGTATTAGAGATTCTTTGTTTGAAACGAATCGGTTTACTTATCGATTGATGGATATTATATTAAAAACCAATTTGATATTAACATTTTCTCATGTGCATAATTTGAAGTTGATTCGAGAATAAAAAAGATGTGTTGATCCGAAACAAATCGATTAGCCTATAATATTGATACTTTTTATGGAAGAATGAGAAAGCTATAGCAATGCATCATATTTAAAAAACAAACGATTTTTTACAGTACAACTTTTTTTCTTCAACATAATTCAAAATTGAATCAAGAACGGAAAAGATTTTTCGACTCGAGGAAAAGCAATTGAACTATGGGCCCTTTTAATCAAACATAAGGAGGGGTAATATTGTACATAAGTACATAAGGTACATAAGGAGGTAATATTGTGAAACTTGTTAAGAGTCTGCGTTACCTCAAAATGAATTGCAATGATTTACACAATTAATCTACTTCACTTCCGCTTATTAACTGTAGTAGTACATTGTGTGGTTAGGTATATGTTCAGTTGTTTGCACTTAACGCAATGACAGCCATTATGCAAATACAGATATTGATCGATATATGTGTGAAGTTAGAAAGTAAGTGCTACCAACATGAAATGAGTTGAATTTCGGAACGTAGGCCAGTGCTGCCACCTGATATTTGATACTTCATTAATATCCGATTTCACCCGCTGGCTTCACATTATTGCCCGCCATGTGCATTAACAATGCTCCGCACCAGCCTTAAATACGCCACTTGTGTCCCTCGAAACAGGGCTACAAATCTTCATTTTTTATGTGTGAGAGGTAAAAAAATAATTCTACAGAAAAATAATCAAATTTGATCAAACATAACAGCAAACCTGACACAGAAGACTTCTGATTTTAATTTTAGAAGTTTCTAAAATCATTGTTTTAATTTGAAATAACAGTGATTTAAAAAATGCATGCAGGAATGTTAGAATAATATTTTTGAATTTAGCAATTATAAGCTTTTGAAAATTTTTTTAATTTAGGAATTTTATTATATGGAAATTTTGCAGTTCGGCCATTTCGTTGCTCGGGATTTTTACAATTCGGGAATTTTTAAGTGTGGAGAATTTCATTTTATTGGGATTTTCTTATTGTACATAATGTATGAACTAAACGAAATTATTGCCTAAACTAACATGATGTATTTAATGAAACATATCAAATCTGCTAAGAAAATATGTTTAGGGCAAAAAAGTAGCAATTTTTTATTTGATATAAAATTTGTTTATAGCGAATATAAAATATATTTTTAATGATACCTAGTATAAGCTAGAGTTTTTTTAATTTTTCAAATTTTCAGTTATTTCTTACAATTGCTCAAATTTTCGATAACGTTTTTTCACTTATAAATTTAGTCTGTAAAGAGATAAGGTGCCAGTTGCTTAATTTTGCATGTTTTAGTTTTATCAATTTACTTGACGTTTTTCATAGTGTACACGAATGAAGAAGGTTTTTAGTATCTTGAAAAAGATAAGGTTGGACAGATTAAATGTTTAAAAAAAACTTTGAAATAAATAATACAATAATGATGAAGAAATTAATGTGAAAAGCAGAGAAAGTACAGTCAAGCAGAAACATGATCGGTTTACTAAAATTTGGCACCGTCTTTAAAATTGAAAAATTTGAAGTCTGAAACTGAAAACTTTTTTATTTAGAGAAACCAAAACTGAACTTCAAAGTAGTATTAAAAAATTCTCTAATTATTAAAAATGCTACGAATCAAACATGCCCTTTTTCCAATTTAGTACAAATTTAAAAATAAAGACTTCTCCCTTTTCATCTAAATGTCAAAAATTCTAAATCCCCTCACCCCTTGACTCATAAGAATGATAAAAAGAAGAACGTAGCCACTTCCAATAAAAAAAAATTAACAATTAAAATTTTTTCTCTACCGATTAAAAAAAAATCTTGAAAATAAAAAACTTCCTCCTTCAATTCAGAGAAAAATTAAATCATATGTCCTCCCTTTCAACATAATAAAAATCTTAAAGCCAAAAGTTTCTCCCTTCCAACTCAATAGAAGGTTTGCATTCAAAAAAGTTTCTTTTTCAATCCTGAAAAAAATTGAATCTGAAATTTCCTCCCTTTCAACTTAATATAAGGTTTACATTTAAAAAATTTTTACTTTTTTAGTTCATAAAATATTGAGACAAAAATCGGATAAAATGTCCCTTTTCCAGTTCAACAAAAAATGACATTTTCTCGTTTTTAAATACACTTTAATAATTTATATTTTTTCGCATTTGCCTTCTCAAGTCAACACTTTTGATAACTATTTTTCTATAAATAATTTTTATTAATCATTTTAGGGGCAGTCCATGAAGTACGTATCCAATTTCGGAATTTTTAATCCCACCCCGCTTGTTAACGAATGTGTTTGCCTTTCTTTTCATTGAAGGAATTTTTGATAACCTTGTTTTTATATGAATCTATTATCTTGCAAGTCTAAGCTTTAGGTTGGTGATGTTATAGGTTTTGTTTTATCTGAGTACATTTCATCTTTAAGTACTCACGACTGAAAGAGATTATTTTTATAAAGAATAAAAGAAGATGTATAGACGAATTATTAAATATTTGTTTTTAAGTTTTGTACAGTTGAGCAATTACTTGTAAACCCCTAATGTAGGTGGAGATCATGGTCTCTCTCCACTTGAACCGTCGAGATTGTCGAAAAATAAGAATTGGAATAAATAATACAATAATATCGAAGTAATTAATGTAACAAATAGAAAACAAAAAACGATTTATTTTAGACTACGCATAATTTTTTGAGGGAATAGTAATAATAATAATAATAATATATAATATAATAATAACGATATAAATCATAATATATAATAATAATATTTTCTCAAGAATTTAACTATTTTGTTAAAAATTTATATGTTTTGAATGCGTTCAACTGTTCATTAACTAAAATAAAGGTCACGGTTTTTTTAAATATTTAAGCTTATTGTAAACTTTCTAGTTGGATTGAGGCAAGAGTCAATCAAATTGAACAGAAATTATTGTTTAAACAATTTACTATCATTTATAACAATATTCTCTTAGGATAATGTTATAAAGTTGCAGTTTTTTCTAAAATTTACCACTGTTGGACCAATTTGAAATTAGAGTAAGGTGATAGTTAATTTAACTTTACAGGTACAATATTTAAACGAATTAATTATCATTTCTCCACGTTTTACGTAGTAATATAATAATTAATGCAAGTTAACAAATACACTTTTCAAAATAATTTATTATGGTATGACTATCTTTTTTTCGAGAAATGCTAGAAAGCTGTTGGTTTTTCTACAATTTTCATCTTTTCTCTGACATTTTAGTTAGAAGAAAATTATAAGTATTATTATTAATTTAAACAAAATTGCTCTTAAAGTCAAAGCAAAGCTAAAATTTTTTTTTAAATCGCAACTTTTTTGAAAATTTCTAAGAGAACACAGTTATGAACAATGATGATTGTTTAAAGAATAACATTTGTCAACATGCATTTATTGCTACTTTATAAAATGAAAAGTTGATAAATTGTTAAAAATTTTAGAAACAACGTAACTATCTAGTATTACTATGGGAGAAAATAGTTGCGAACAAGATTTTCTTTAAAAAATTAAAATTGTTTATTTGCTTCAATTATTACCCAAGGCTAATGGGAAATTGGAAAAAAGCAGAAAATTGTAAAATAAACTGCAACTTTCTAGCATTATTCAAAAATAATATTGTTTAAAATAATAATACGTTGTTAAAAAAATTATATTTGTTAAATGAAATTACCTATTGCCTCACAGTATATAAAGAAGGATAACACGTCAGAAATTTAAGAAAAAAAACCTTAACTATCTAGCATTGGTACAGAAGAAAATAGATATAAACACCAATAATTCGTTTAAACAATTATAATTGGTTAATTGCAATCATTATTACCTGATGTTAATTAAAAGGTGAAAAAACTGGAAAATGTTGGTAAAAACTAAAATTTTTGTAGCTTTATTTACATATAATATTATTTAAAATAATTACGAGTTATTCAAACAATAAGGTTTCTGTTAACTTTCATTATCTATTGCTTTACTTAAAATAAGGGACAAAAATTTAAAAATTTCAGAAAAAAACGCATCTTTCTAACATTACTATAGAAAAAGATAGTTAAGAACAGTTACGATTTGTTTAAACAATTATCATTGTTCAATTGCATCAATTATGACCTCACTTCAATGAAAAAGTAGACTAAAAGTGAAAACTCGTAGAAAAAAGTGCAACTTTCTAGCATTATTTAAATATCATAATAACAATTATTTAAAATAATAACAAAATTGTTTACTTATTAATTTTTGTTACTTTAGACTGTTTTCTCGCATCAACTAAAAATTTTAAAATAAGATGAAAAATTAAAAAAACCCGCAACTTTCTATCTCCATTCTAAGATAAATTTGCTTAAGAAAAAATAAATTTTTTTAACAAATTATGTGAACATCTAATTATCAGTTAGAAGTTGTATCTTATGTATTACAACCAATTTCCATTTTTAGAAAACCGCAAAAAATCATAATAAGCGTTTCAGTTTAGAAATAAAAAATTCCTGTATGAAATTCTGGAACATTTCATACTATAACCAAATATGAAAATTTTCGTTTAACAAAATTTCCAACATAAATTTGCGTATATTATAAAATATCCGAACTTAAAAGTTCGCAAAGTCAAGCAATTTGAATTTTATTTATAAATATACTTTATGCATATTTTTAAATTATGAATAATTTCAATTTAACGATAATAAATTAAAAGACTTCCAAACTTTTAAATTGGAATCCTAGAAAAAACATAAAAATTATGAGCGAATACATTGAAGAATCTCGGAAAAACACATTGTTATAGCATCTTATTAGCTGATGCGTAGGAGATGATTCATATCTAATAGACTTATGTTTTTGACAAACTATTATTTAAAAACCTTCAGCATAAAAATATAAGTATTCTTTTATGGAGTTCTTTAAAGTCAAATACTACTGAATTTCATAAAGTTATATTTTTACAATCTTTAACTTAAATTATTTTAAGTTTGAAGAACTTATATTCAGCTTTCAATTTAAAATTATTTATGCATTAATAATAGTTATTTTTCATTGAAAAATATGCGGAGTGCTAAGAGTCTTTCATAAAGAATGTGAAGGTTAAAGTAATGTAAGTTTTTTCTCCAGAGAGGGGGAGTGGGGAGGTGGTTTTCTTCTACTCAAAAATCTAGTGTGCTCCACTGATGTTATCAATAAATTTTAAATGCGACGCACTTTAGTAACGTGTGCAAAACTGAATTCACGAAACAATAACGTGTACAGTAAAAGTTGAGAAAACGAGATAAGAGATAAGAATCTTGTCCTATATATAGTCAGTTTTTCAAGAGCAAATTCTTCCTTCAAGATACTAGCATCCGATTTGTAAATTTCACAATTTATTCATCACACCGCTGGATCTTCAAAGGAACCAAGAAAGAGGTAAGAATTTTAATTTATGTATAAAACTGAATCTGTAATATTGTTTTTTTTACATTATTTCAGAATATGCAGAGTTTCAAAATGAACCTGCGATACTTGATAGCGACTATTCTTCCCAGTCTTGTTATAGGATCGAGTAAGTGATATTTTTAAAACTTTTTATAAATACATTCGATAATTTTCTGTAAAAATTAATATAAATGTGTACACATAAGAGAAATGATTATATTTAGTTGAATAATAAAAAAGCAATAATTCTTTAAAAATTATCTAAATAATAAAAGTAAAAATTGAGATAATTGCTTCTTATTTCAAAGCTTTACGATTTTTATTTGTTTCTTAGTCACATTTAGTTATAAAGATGCTGAAAACTGGGGCAAACATTATCCAAAATGTAATGGGAAATATCAGTCTCCCATTGCTATGGACGCAAAAATAATGGAATATGATTATCCAACTACTATGGACCCATTGCAATTTACAGACTTTCTTGTGGAACCAAGGAACATGACTATGAAGAATACTGGTCACACTGGTATTAAACATAAATTATTTTAAATAATAAACCTCATTCTGCCTTACTTTATTGTACATATTTTTTTACATTTTCTATAATACAGTGGAAATAAGAGCTGATTATTCTGGAAAACCTCCAAAGCTTACTGGTGGACCCCTTCATGGAAATT
>JAUELO010000296.1:5428185-5438883 GCA_032357855.1 Amphibolips quercusostensackenii | reverse complement strand
CGCTATCTCAAGCCCTATTTATTAAAAATACTTTAAATAGGGCTCAATCCTCGCAGAATCTAATCAGCTTTCTATCATGTTGGAAAAAAGCTTAGTAACTTAATTTGTTGCAGAGGCAACGTGAGCGACAACATTAGGTGGTCCTTCCTGTCATATGCATGCCTTCAATAAGTGAAGCGGACGATTCAATGATCAGTATTTTATAATTACTTTATGCACGATTTTAAAACTATTGGTATCAGCTTGTAAATTAATTAGAACTGCAACACACCTTGTTTTCCATAACAGAATTCGGTGTAGGTGAGGTGCAGCAGAAACACAAACCAAACTGTAAAAACAACCATCTCGAGTCCCGAAGCACTATGACTAGAAGGAGTTCGAAAGAGAAAAAAGAATCTTTGGAAAACTAATAGTTTTCCCCGAGAAAGTGCTTAAATTCAACTCCGAATCATCCTCCGTCGCGGCCGGATCTCTCTAAGCGATCTACATGTTTCGAGCTTCCGGTTCTACATGCGTCCGACCTCGTGGTTGGCCGTTGCGAAACTGAAGAAGTGAACCGGTGGTGGTCCTAGGTGAGGGTGTTGGTAATACAAACCCCCGTATTTCCGTACGACTACCCCGCGAGAGAAGGGTGTAAAGCATCCCCCACCGAGGGGCAAAAGCGCGCAAGCGCTTCCGCCGACGTCACAGAAGTCCTGAATCCTTACTGCGTGCACTTGTGCATGAGATTTTTTGCGGATCTAGTATGTATTTTCATTTTGACATAAATGTTAGGTGAGAATCGGGTAATGCGGTGCGCATAACATGTATCAATCGATATAAAGTAGAATAGAATCAATAATGTAAAGGCAAAATATGTAACACGTAGATCAATATCTTAGCTTTGCTTCATTCACAGGAAACCCTGATTTGATATCAATTAAAATACTGAATTATTAGGACTTTCAAAAAAATCCACTTGCGTGAATTATCCCACCTGTTGGGTAATGCGGCATGCATAACATGTATCAATCGATGTAAAGAAAAATATATTCGATAATGTATGTGTTAGTAAAATTTGTGAGATGTAGAATAGTACCATTGTTTTTATTTATTCATAGAAAAAATTGAATCTATATGAATTAAAATACTTTATTACTTAATCTTTCAAAAATGTCACGTGCGCATACTTACACTAATTGTTGGGTAATGCGGAGCACACTGTTGATTTGATCTGTTTCCAATTTATATATAAAAATCTTTAAATTTACTTCTTCGCTTCAGTTAAAATAGAAATATCAACTCCAAATTATGTTAGATCAACACAAAAATCATTTTGATTTAACTTTAGGATAATTCAACCACTTAGAATACGACTTTGGTTTGGTTAAATGAAAAAAAAATGTATATTTTTTTATCTACAGAACATGGTTATTGTATGGACTGAAAGAATATTTGGCAGACTCAAATAAATTTTCTTGTTATTTTGACTGGATCTTTTCGTAGATGGAGTATTTAATTGATTCAACCAAAAAGTATGATTGGGTCAATCAAATATTTTGTTAAATCAACCAAAATTTATTTAATTTAATAAAATTTTCATTTATATCCAAGGAAACAGTTGTTTTAATTTAAAAAATTTTATTCTTGAGTGAACTTAGATGCAGTTTTGGGAAAGCTTCTTGAAGAAGAAACCACTTACAGATGCACTTACTTGTTGAAAATAGTAACTGATTACATTCAAACTGTAACTATTTCTTAGTTGCATTTCCCAAAAAGTGTAACCATCATTCCTTTTTCAGTAACTTTTGCATTTTCCAAGTACATATCGAAATTTAATTTCTACAAAACTTTGTTCATAACATTCGAGTGATAGTTGTTACACTTTTTAATGAAAGTCGTACACTGTTAAAAAAACTGATCGAAATTCAATATACATGTGAGTAAAATCATTTGCATGATTAAATTTAATATACCATTATGTTGTAGAATTAATATACATCCATATTATTCAGTAATTTATTGTCATGACTGATTTCTCATAACTGGTAATGACTAACTTATAAGTTAGTCATGACCTACATGATATCTCTAAAACAAAGAATGTTTTAGAAAATTTTAAATTTCGGTGTAGAAGGAAAAATTCAGCTTCACTATTTTGGGCAATAAATCTCTTTAATGTTGAAAATTACTTATTTCTTTCTAAAAGAGTTTCTTCAGATTTACCTAGTTACAACTTTCACTGATGCAAGATTTACAATGTTCAAATACAAACAAAAAATATTTTTAATAGACGTTGAATTTTCAACAAAATACATAAATTTCCAACTAAAAAGGATACATTTTTAACTGAAATAGACATATCTTTAACAAAATACATAAATTTTCTAATAAAAAAGAGAAATATCCTACCAAATAGTTAAATCTCCAACTAAACAATATAAATTTTAAGCCAAGAATGGAATAGTTGAATTTTGCATTTGAAAAAATTAATATTAAGCAAAAAAATGTTAACAGAATAGTCAATTTTTTAACAAAAGAGATGGATTTTCAACTACAATGATGAATCTTCAGCACAGAAAAACGAACCTTCAACTTTCAACTTTCAACCTAAAGAGACGAATTCCTAACAAAATAGGTATATTTGAAACTAAAGAGATGAATTTTGAAACAATGAGAAGATAATTTTTCACCAAAAAAAAACGAACTTTTAACAAAATACATAATTCTTCTTAATTGGAAAAATAATCTCAAACAAAAAAAGATGACTTCTTACCAAAAAAATGTAAGATTTAATATTTTAAAACAAATATATATTTTTAATCAAAAACTGTTGAACTCAGCAGAAAAAAAAAATAGTGGAATTTGCAGTCAAGATAGACAAAAAATCAACCAGATTGTTGAAGTTTCAAGCCAAAAAGGAAAATTTTCAATAAAAAAGTTGATTTTCAACCAAATAATAAAATTTGATGCAAAAAAGTTAAATTCTCAATTAAAAATGTGATATTTTCAATTTTAACCAAAAACCCGAATTTTCAACAAAACAGTTGAATTTAAATCTAAAGAGATAAATTTTTAACGAAAAACAGAATTTTTTACCAAAAAAAGACGAATTTTTAAAAAAATACATAAATTTTTAACTTAAAGAGATAAATTTTTAACCAAAAATAAGATAGTTGAATTTGTGATTGAAAAAATTAATTTTTAACGAAAAAAGAAGATATTTCATCCGAAAAATAGTTTAATTTCAAATTAAGAACAGTTATATTTAACCAAGAAAATAGTTTGTATTAAAATAGTTCAACTTTAGTCTAGAAAGAAAAAAATCAACCTAATTGTTTAAATTTTAAAGCAAAAAGGCGAGTTTTCAACAAAAAAGTGGATTTTCAACTAAATAATAAAATTTTGATCAAAAAAGATAAATATTTAGTAAAAAACGTAATAGATAAAACTTCAAGGAATAAAAACGAATTTTAAACAAAATTGTTTAATTTGAAACCAAAAAGATAAATTTTTAATAAAATACATGAATTTTCAACAAAAAAAAAAAATAATTTTAACCAAAAATTGAATAATTAAATTTTCAATAGAAAAAATTATTTTTCAACAAAAAAAAATGATCCCTCAACTCAAAGTGTAATAGTTGGTATGTTTTAACCAACAAAAAATTGAATGTAATTCAAAAACAGTTATTGTGACCCAAAAAACTAATTTTTAACAAAACAGTTGAATTTTGAACAAAATGACTAAATTCGCAACCAAATAATCAAATTTTTAATGAAAAAAGATGAATTTTCAACCAAAATAATATGCAAAAAATAGAAATAGTTGAATTTCCGGTTAAAAAATTCATTACCAATCAAAGAGAAGTGAATATTTAACTCTGAAATCATTTTTTTATTTTTTTTCAAGTGTTTTTATAGATTTAAGAAAATGTTGAATCACAGAGCATAAGAAAAATTTCAATTTTCCTAAATTCGGCTATAAATTTCTATGGCTATCTGTCACTGCGATTTGAATTGTGAAAATGAAAAATAGTTGGAAAAGCAATAAAACCGATTGTCGTAAAAAGAGTTGTGAATCACATTTCGACTTTAACTAAAAAAATAACGGTTTTTATAGTTACTGTTACTGAGAAAATGTAACTAGTTACTAATTCGTTACTCTCTTTTAAAAGTAATTTTGTTACCTCTATCCTTACCAAAAGAGTAACTAGTTACTTTTTTTTATTTTAAATTGCAAAGCATTAAAATCAAAGAATTTTCAATTGTTAATCTTAAAAATCAAGCTATTAAAAAAAACGTTCAAAATTACATTCGTCTAAAACATAAGTTTTAAAAATTAAATAATTTGTAATTATATGTTTTTAAAATTCGAGAATTTTCAATCGTTACTCTCCACAAATGAACAGCTTTTAATTCTCAAAATTCACAACTAAAAATAAATCTAAAATTCTGTAATTTTGATCCTTTAGATTGGAAATTTTGTCAACTTGGAATACTTATAATTAAAAACTTGACTTTTGATCTTCAAAAACATCAAAATTATGGTATTTTTTGCTTACAATTTTTTAAAATGGGATAGTTTTTAATCGTAATAACTCTTTAAAATATTAAAACTTTGAATTGCAAAATCTTTAAAATCAAGAGGCTCTTCATTTCAACAATTTATTATTAGAACTTAAACAAATTTTGAGTTTAACAAATCTTTAGAATAAAAATCTTGAAAATTGAGTACTCTGTAATTTTATATTTACAAATTTCAAAAACTTTCTATTGCGACTTTTCAGAATTTCAGATCTTCTAATTATATTATTATTACACCATTAAGTCATTTACCTTCCGGGGCAGACGAGACTCACTCGGTGAAACCGAGAGAGTCGTATTTGGTTGGAGTATACTGTTGAAGAGCACCAGTCTTCAGCAGTGTAATGGACGTCCTCTGGGTAGGACACCAAAAACTTATTCATATATATCGGCATAGAAAATTTTTTCTTTATGTTTTAAAATAGTAGAAACAATTGATCTGAAAATGCCCAAAAGTTTCCGGGTTATATCAGTTTTGCCGCTAGAATTATTGAAAATAAAAATTATCATATTTATTAAACAGAATTTTTATAAAATGTATTTAAATAAGTGAGTCCACATAAATAGGAGCATCAAAATTACAAAAAAAAAATCGAGTTAGTTATTAAAATTAAAATTATTCAAGTTGTTGAACTAAAATATTATTAGATTTAGTGACAAATACATGAAATTAAATGTGTCGCGAAATTTTAAATTTTAAATAAGGATTTTACATAACTTATCCTAAAGGAAGTTCTGAGTTTTTACTCAATTTTCAGGTCACACGTGGTTACAAATATTTAAAAACTTTTTATGATTTTAAATTATATTGTCTGTATACAGAAAGCAAAACTGAAGACTAAGTGCACACAGCAAATTTATAAGTTGCTTCTTTCGCGTTTAGTAAAATAGAACCGTTTTCTTCGACGGCCAGCGTCATACTGAGTTTAGTGAGAAAAAATGGAAAACAAAAGATGTTTGGTTTGAAAATTTATGATTAAAAATTCTACAATTTTCATGCTTTATATTCAGAATTTCTTTTATTTTAAAGATATGGAATTAAAGCTGGACATTTAGTTTCCAAAACCATCAAAATCATGAAAATTTAGTAATTTTCATTATTACATCTTTATTATTAAAGTGTTTAATTATAAATGTTCAGAACCAAAGATTTTTAAAGTGCGAATTCCAAAAATTGAAAAATTTTTATTTGTGAATGTTGAAAATTAAGCTAGTCTGAAAAAATTTTAGAAAAATCATACCCTTGACATATAAATTTTGAAAATTACATAATTTGTAATTTCATATCTTCAAAATTCAAGAAATTTTAATTTGTAACTCTTGAAAATTGCAAATTTTTTTAAAAGTTAGTTTTGAAAAATTAAAATCTGATTATTATTGAAAATCTACAATAAGAAATTCGGTAATTTTGATTATTTCCTTTGAAAGCTTTTTCTATTTGGTAGCTTTAGAACTTAAACTTGACTTTTCAACTTCATAATCATCTGAATTTAAGAACTTTTATTTATACAGCATTGGAACTGAAGAGTTTTTATTTGAAAAATTAAAAAAAAAATTAAGTTTAAATTCGAATGCTTTCACTTTGGAATATTTAGAATTGAATTTTTGTTTTTTGATCTTAAAATGCGTTAAAATTCAAGACTTTTTATTAATACGTCTCTCAAATTGGAGAGTTTTCAATTGTAAATCTTTAAAATGGTAGAACTTTTAATTCTAAATCTTTAAAATTTTAAACTTTTTAATTTTAAAAATTTATAATTTGTCTCTAATTTTTATGATTAACATGAAAAACTTTTTTTATTTGGGATATTTAGAATTGAAAACTTTACTTTTTATTTTCAAAATGATCAAAATCAACAAATATTAAAAATTTTCATTGATACATCATTCAAGTTGAAGAGTTTCACTGTAAATCTTGCAAATTAAAGCATTTTACATTTCAAATCGTGAAAATTAAAAAATTTTAATTGTAAATCTTCAAAATTAAACTATTACAAAAAAATGTTTCAAATTACAAACTTTTAAAATATAAATCTTTAAAATTACATAATTTTAATTTTAATTTTTAATATTTACATTCGAAATTTTTTCAATTTGAAAGACATATAATCAAAAACTTTACTTCTGATCTTCAAAATCTTCCAAATCTAAGAATTTTTATTTATACATTTCAAAAATTGAAAACTTTTTAGTTGTGTATCTTTGAAATTTTACCAATGAAGAAACAATAAAAATTACATCATTATGAATTATACGCGTTAAAAATGAACAATTTCATAATTTTAAACTTAAACATTAAAAACTAAACAGGCTGGAGAATTTTCAGTTGTAAGCAACTTCAAAATGTATCAGTGTTAAACATACATATAATATAAATATTAATATAATAATTATACATAATAAATCGATTTCTTTTTTTCATAATTTTTCATACATATCGTGTACGAAATTTATGTTGACATTTCGAAGTTAATGTTTTTAATACCTACCGGTTTTCGATAAGAGCCATCCTTTTTTGGTTTAAAATTCAACTCTTTTGTTGAAAATACATCTTTTTGGATTAACAGTTGAGAAATTTGATTGCAATTTTGTTTTTTTTTTACTCAAGAATTTTCTTGATTAAAAATTAAACTATTTTGTTGAACCTTCGTTTTTTCGTCTGAAAACTAATTTCTTTTGTTGGAAATTTCATTTTTTTTTGTTAATAATGCAACTGTCTGGTTAAAAAGCTATCTGTTTTTAATAAAAAATAACTTTTTTGTTAAATATTGAACTGCTGTGTAAAAAATTTGTATTTTCAGCTTAAAAATATATTAATCTGGTAAAAAATTCAACTATTTGGTCAAAAGTTGAACTACTTTGTTGAAAATGCATTTTTTCAATTGAAGATTACTTATTTTAGTTAAATATTCATTTCTTTGGCTCAAAATTCAAATATTTTATTAAAAATTCGTTTCGCTTTTGGTTGAAAATAATTTTTTCAAGTAAAAATTTAACTATTTTATTAACGGATAGAAATTTAGGATTTATAGTAAAAAATTAATTTAGTTTGTTAAAAATTCACATAAAATTAAAAGTTTATGTATCTGCTCAAAAATTAATTTGTTTTAGTCAAGTATTTAGGTCTTTTGTTGAAAAGTCGTCTTCATTGGTTAAATTCAAACGTTTTTGATTTTGAATTAAAATATTTTTGGTTGAAACATCAAGTAATTTATTTGTTTAATAATAATTCACTTCTTATGTCAAAAATAAATGGTTTTCACTATAAAATGAACCATATAGTTGAAAATTCAACTGTTTACTGAAATGTTATCTGTTTTGATAAAAAAATTAATATTTTACAGTTGGAAATTTAACTATTTTGTAGAAAATTCTTTTTCAATTAGGAATTTTTTATGTAAATAAGAATCTAACTATTCCATTTTTAAAAATTAATGTGATTTGTCGAAAATTCGTCTTTTTTTGTAAAAAATTAATCTTCTTGGTTAAAAAATGAACAGCTTTGTAGAAAGCTCGTCTTTTTGACTTGGAAATTCAACATTTTTGATGAAATTTTTTTTATTGCCTGAAAAATTTATCCTTGTCAAAATTGCAACTCTTGCTGAAATTTCGCCATTTTGATACAAAATTTATTTTTTTTAAATAAAAATTCCACCTTTTTGGTTCAAAATTCATCTTATTGTTTTGAAAATTCCACAATTTGATTGAGCAAGCAGAACTTTTTTGTTGAAAATTAATTTTTTTAGCTTAAGATTCATCAGTATAATTAAAAATCCATTTCTTTAGTTGATAATTTAACTATTTTGTTGTAAATTAATTTTTTTTAAAGAAAATTTATCTCTTATTTTTGCTTGAAAATGTATTATTTTTAGTTTTGAGTAATAGCCGTAAAATATGAATAAAATATTACTTTTTAAATATCACCCTTATAAGTCTGTTTTATAGGACCCAAGAAAACCCCATAAGTGAAAAAATGGGTTTTGCAAGTTTTAGGCACTAATTGGGATTTTTTAAAAGTTTTTGCAAGGCGAATTGCTTTTAATACATAAAATAACACTCTTTACTGATAATTAGATGTTTACATACATCTTTTTAACAATTTATTATTGTTTTGAACTATTTTCTCTTAGATTAGGTATAGAAAGTAGCGTTTTTTTTTTATTTTGCCCTTTTTGTCCAGTTATTAATTATAGTGAGGTAACACTTGAATAATGTTAACAAACATAATTTTTCAAACAATTTATTATTATTTTTAATAATATTGTCTTTGAATAATGCTCGAAATTGCATTTTTTCTGAAATATTAACCTTTTTGACCATTTTTTACTTAAAGTAAGTTAATATTTAATTCAATTTAGCGAAAATAATCATTTGAACAAATTAACATCGTTTATAACTATCTTCTTCTTTAATAATGCTATATAGTTGCGGTTTTTTCTAAAATACTTAACTTTTGACCCTCTATCAACTTATTAAATCAATAAATAATGCAAGTTAACATACATACTTTTTCTGAAAATTTATCATTGTTTATAACTATCTTCTCTTAAGTAAGTGCTAAAAAGTTGCAGTTTTTTCTAAACTCTTAAATTTTTTGTACACTTTTTACTTAGTTAGGTAATAATTGAAGCAAGTTAACAAACATGCCTGTAAAAATAATTGCTTATTGTTTATAACTTATGTTTTCTAAGAGCAGCGCTGGAAAGCTGCTTTTTTCTAAAATCTTCAGTTTTGCTTAGACTTTTTAGTTATGAACAAAAAATAAGTGAACCTCAACAAAAATCATTTTTAAATTGCATTGTATATTTTTAAGAGAATTATTTTTGCTATTTTCCGAATGTTAAACCAAAATTTTAACAAAAAGGCTTGTTTACACAAGATGCTTTCTTACAAAAGATTCTTGAGAATATTTTTTTCTCTAATATTTATTTATTATTTTTTTATAACTAAAAAGGCAAAGCAAAGTTGAATATTTCAGAAAAAACCGCAAGTTTCTAACACTCATCTAAGAGAAAATAATCGAAAACAATAATACATTGTTTAAACAACTATTTTTGTAAACTTGCATTAATTATTAACTCACTTAGTGAAAAGCGGACTAAAAATTAAAAATTTTAGAAAAAACTGCCACTATCTGGCAATTATATAGATAAAGATAGTGATTAACAATAATAGTTTATTTAAACAATTATTTGTACTTAATTTAATTAATTATTAGGTCACTTTAAGTAAAAGATAGACAAAAAAATGAAGATTCAATAAAAAACCGCATCCTTCTACCATTAAGCAAAGATAAAGTTCTTAACAATAACAATAAAAAATGGTTAAAACAATTATTTTTATAAATTTGTACTAACTATTACTTCACTTTAATTGAAAAGTATACAAAAAGTTTAAGAATTCAGATAAAACCGCAACTATCCAGTATTAATATAGAAGAAGATGGCTATAAGCAATAATTATTTGTTTAAACAATTATTTTTGCTATATTCAATTAAATAATAATTAATTTAAAGTGAAAAGTGGACAAAGGGTTAAAAATTTTAGAAAAAAGTGAAATTTCTAGCATTATTCAAAGATAATATTGTTAACAATAATAATAAATTATTAAAATAATTATGTTCGTTAACATTATTGAACTATAATCTGACTATAATTGGAAATCGGACAAAAAGTGAGAAATTTGTGAAAAAAACAACACTTTCTACCTCTATTCTAAGAAAAAATGGCTAAAAACAATAATAAATTGTTTTAAAAATGTATGTAAACATTTAATTATTAGTATAAGGTATCATATTATGCATTAGGGATTATTTTCTTTTTAAAAAGCCGCAAAAATCATAATTAGCACTAAAAACTTGCAAAACCCATTGTTACACTCATTAAGTTTTTTGAGGACCCTATAAAACAGTTTTATGTTGGTGACATTTAAAAATTAATGTTTCATTTGTATTTAATGGATAATTGTTGAGAAATGTAAAGTTTTAATTCCATTCAGCTAATATTAACGATTCTGGATAATATTCACAAAAACGTATTTTCTTATTATAGGAAATACGTGTTAAACTTCATGAGGCTTCCCGCCACCTCTAAATAACATTTTTTTCAAAACGAAAAAATCAATTTATTTTTT
>JAUELO010000296.1:5408608-5428085 GCA_032357855.1 Amphibolips quercusostensackenii | reverse complement strand
TCCGGGTCCTGTAATTTTTGATTGTGATTTGCGTTTGTTTCGTCTCTTTTGTTTGTTTTTTATTTTCTATTCCTAAACTCAGTTTATTTTGTAGACTAGTAGGTCATAATCAGTATTCCATTCAGAACTCCCCATGACCCTGGCATCTTTGACTTGTTTTCTTAGTTTTTTATCTGCAACCACGAAGTCTATTATAGTGCAGCCGTTTCCAGTACACCAGGTGTACATGTGGATCATGTTATGCCTAAACCAAGTATTTGTTATAAACAAGCCCTTTGCTAAGCTTAAGCTAACTCATTTTTCTCCGTTACCATGTATTCTCGTATCCACAAATTTACCTAGCACCCTTTCTGAATCCTGACGTTAGACGCCAACCCATCCATTCATGTGACCTAGTATAATAATTCTTTCACCCTGATCGCAAGTACCTATTGTATCATATAAGGTGTCCCAGAAGGGACACCTTATTTCCTATGATCGAAATCCGGTCGAACTTCTGAATATTATTAATTTTACCTGCTTCAATTATTAAAATTGAAATTATTAAAATTATTGAACTAAAATTTTATAAGATCTAGTGAAAAATACACAATTTTTTCAATTTTTTTTTGTATTCTGTATAGTTAAAACGCAAAATAGAATTTTTTATTTTTCATTCTTTCCTGCGCGGTCATGATTTGAATTTTTGATTTTTTGAAAAAATTCAAAAAGTTGTTGCGATAATATAGTAAGGAGTTCAAAATGCAACGTTTTTCTTTCCTTGGCATTTTTTTATATCGTGCGTTGTTTGGCTTAAAATGTTCATTTTCGTTTCTTTTTTTGATTTCGAAAATGCTATAACTCAGGTAATTTTTTTCATCAGAAAAAGTAATTTAGAGAAATTGTTCGTATTTTTGAGTACTACTTATAAACATACATAGAATATTTCAATTTAAAAAAAAGTGGTCTCAAAAATTTTCAAAATGTTCTACATTTTTCAATTTCCATCAAAAATGTCTGGCTAACGAACTTGACCTTTATTTTTGGTCACTGAAAGAGTGGTAAGGAGGGTGGGAGTAAGGAGGTAGAAACGCTAAGGGAAATCAAAAGAAAAAATAGAAAGGAAAGAGAGATATGAAAGAAGAAGAAACATAGTGATAAAGGGTCTGAGATTGAAAGAAAAGGAACTGAGGGAGGTAGTGGAAGATATGCTAACAAGGATAGATGCTACGGTAAATATAGAGGAAATGCGAAGTGTGAAAAATTAAGCGCGAAGAAAAGAGGTAATGGTATTAGTGAAACTGAAGAAACAGGAGCATAAGAGGGGAGTGATGACAAAAAGGAGAGCCTTATATGAAAGCTTAGGGAGAATAGAGGGTGATTTGATATAATTAAAAAGAAATATGCAGTATAAGTCAAAGAACATAGCGGCAGAAAAAAGAAGTAATGGAAAAAGAACATGGGTTAAGTATAGAAGAATACAGATAGAAGGTGTATGGTGGGATCGGCATGAAGAAAGGAAAGAGATAGTAAAAAATGAGATGCCGGGAAACTAGGAGAGAAAGGAATGGGAGATAAGAAAACACAAAATAGTGAGAAAATAAAAGAGTCGAGAAATGAAAAAAGAAAAGAATGAAAGATATGCTACTGGAATAAAGCTGAATTAGAAAGAAAGGATTAGGGGGCTTATGACCAATTTGGCGCAATGGAATGTAGTAGAAATGATGGAGACGTGGCTAGATGAACGGGGATGCAAGAGAGTAAGGAGAAGGCTACTAAGAGATTATAAATGGCAGGTGCAAAACGCAAAGAGAAAGAATAACAAAGGGAGAGCAGCGTGAAAATAGTGATGGGAGTAAGGAAAAAATGCATTACAGGAACGAATAAGAAAGAGATGTAAGAACAAAAAGAGGGATTAATAGTGAAAGAAAAGGAAATGGGAGGAACAAGGTTAAAGATAGTAAGGGTGTATGTGAACAGTGATATGCAGGAGAAATCAGAGGAGAAAAAAGAATTGATGGAAGCATATGAGGAGAGAATTAGGCTTATAATAGGAGGAGATTTTGATGCTTGAACTGGAGATAAAGAAGAAAGGGAATAGGGGGAGAGAGGGAAAGAAATTCAAAAGACAAGATACTGAATAGAGAGAAAAAGAAAATGTTAAAGTCTTCGAAGAAGATGGGATGCTTTATCTTAAACGTAAATATAGAAGGGGGTGAAAAAGGGGAACATACATGCTCAGGAGGAAAAAAGGAACGGTAATTGGTTATGTCATAGTCGAGGATGAGGTAAGAGAAAAGGTCAAGAAATTAGAGATAGGGGATCATATAGATTCAGATCACTTTCCGTTAGTAGTGACTTTGGAAAAAGGTAAAAGTAATAACAATATGGATAAAAAGAAAACAAATGTAAAAAGAGCAGAAAGAGGGGATTGGTCAAGGAAGGAAAAGTTTAAGAAGAAGGTCAGAAAGATCAAAATGTAGAGGAAAATGTAAACGAGCAGATGGAGTTGATGATAGGAAAAATGAAAAGAGTATTAGAGAGTACAAGCAAGAAGAAGTTAGTAGAGGCAAAAATAGAAGTGGATGGGATGAAGCATGTCAAGAGAAAAAGAAGAAGGCTAGAAAGGAATTAGGAAAATGAAGAATAGGGAGAAAAATTGAAGATGAATATAGGAGAAAAAAAACAGTATACTAAGTTATGTGATCACAAGAAAAACGAGGAAAATAAAATGTTCAAAGAAAAGGTGGAGAAGGCTAGGAAAAAGAATAAATTAGGATAATGAGATAGGAGAATGCAAAAAATACTTTATGGACTTTGTGGGGGGAAGGGCGTAGAGAGTAAAGTTATGAACGAAGGAAAATATAGTAGGGAAAGAGATGAGGGAGAGGACATAACAAGGGAGGAAAGAGTCAAAGTGTTAGGAATAATAAAAGATGAAAAGGTGCCTGGAATAGATGAGATTTCAAATGAAGTCTGGAAATATGGGCGGACAGAAAAAAGGAATGGGCACGGATAATGTGCAATAGAGTATGGAGAGGAAAGGGGTAGCCAGAGTTTTGGGAAACAAGAGTAGAGGTACCCACAGTAAAAAAAAGGCAAAGGGGAAGAGGTTAAAGATTTTAGGAGAGTGGCACTAATGCCAACATTCTATAAAGTATATACAACCGTTTTGTCATAGAAACTAAAGAAACAAGTTAAGAAAAAAAAGTGTCACCAAATCAGACAGGGTTGAGGAAAGGCATGAGGATGATAAAAAACATATATGTTCTGAATTATCTAAAGAATAGAAGGATTAAAAGGGAGAAAGGGTCAATGATAGCAATGTTCGTAGACTTAAAAGCGGCGTTTGTCTCCTTGGACCGACTCAAGATGGAAAAAGTTATAGTAAGAAAAGGGATGAGAGAGGGCTTAGTTAAGAGGGTATCAGAAAAAAGATTGGGAGAAGTTAGGATGGGAGAGAAAAAGATATATACACTGGCATATGCAGACGATATAGTTTTCATGGCAGAGAACGAAGAAGGGATGGCGGGCATAATTGCAGGAATTTGACTGTTGAAAAGATAAAGATAAGGAGGCTTAGAAAAGGAGAAGAAAGAAAAAATATTAGACTGGGAAATGAAAGGGAGTAAAGTTAGAAGAAGTAAACGAGTTTATATATTTGGGATATACCTTGAAAACAAATGGAGACCATAGAGCTTATATAAGAGAAAGGAGAAAAAAAGTGGCAGAGGTAATAAAACAGATATGAGGAATAGGAAAATGATGGTTAAAAAAAGATTGGAGAAGGAGAAGGTGGTTGTTTGAAACGCTGGTATGGCCGGTAATAGGTTATGGAGCTAAAATATGAGGGTAGAAGGAAAGGAAAGAGATCGAGAGTTTACAAGAAAGGTATGTAAGGTGGACGCTAGGGGTAGACTGGACGACACCTGGATATATGATGAGAGAAGAAGCGCAAAGAGATAAATTAAGTACAAGAGCGAGAAAGAGGGTATGGCGATTTGACAGGAAATTAAAGGAGGAAAAAGGAGGGGAATTAGCGAAAAAGTGTTTGAAGGAGGTAAAAGAAAGGAGAGGGCGGGCGATAGAACTAACAAGATGGGAAAAAGAAAGAAGGGAGTTCTTTAGTGCTAGAGATATAGGAGAATTAAATAAAGTATTTGTTGAAGAATTAAAGAAAAGGGACAGAGAAAGACAATAATGGAAAGATGGAAAATGGTTGAGGAATTAAAATATAATAAATGGTATAAGATGATAAAAGAGGAAGCAATACCAAAGTATTCAGAAAAGGGATGAAGAGAGAGAAGATGGATTAGAATCGCAAGATTTAAATTGGGAAACGAGGTGAGGAAGGGAATGTATTGGGAAAAGAGAAAGAACAGGAAGTGTAGAATATGTAAGTGGGAGAAGGAAACATGGGAGCATGAATGGGAAGGATGTAGGAGAAGAATGGAAGATCAAGGAAGTTGGCAAGAGAATCGGGTAAAGATTCTTGGGGAGGATGGAATGGGAGAGGAGTAGATGAAGGAGTTGGAGGGGGATAGAGGGGCGAATGAGAGAGAATGAAAGAATGGATGTGTGGAAAATGGTAAAATGAGAATGATATAGAAGGAAAGTGAAAGAAAAGAGGAAGCGAAAGTCGCATAGACTAAAAGCTTAAAGATCTGTGAGTAATTATCATGTAGTAGTATAAGTAGATTAAGTTGCGGATGCGCTCGCTCTCACTCGCTCGATCTCTCGCTTTCCATCGCTCGCTCACTCTTTCGACATATATGTAATATAAAAGTAAGGATCTAAATGTAAGGATTGATGTAAATATTTGCAAATAATTCTAAATAGTAAAGAAGAGTTAATATAAAGTTGTAGATGATCTTGTAAGAAACGGAGGTTATGCAAGAAACGGAGGTTATGCAATCCCTTAGTGGACACATTATTAATAAAGAAAACTAAAAATCTGCAGACACGCTAACACACAGAGAGACAGGCACATTCGCAAAAACATGTGTTTAGGTTCAGGAGACTTCAAAATGTAGACATTTGACAAAAACTGGGGGGGGGGGGAGGGTAGGTCAAGTTTTACACAAATCTAATACCTTCGCTGATAATAATGTAAAAAAACACTTAAAGCTTCGTAGATTTAAAAATTTTTAAAATGCTTTATGGAAATTTAATTACAAACTGTCTTGAAAAACCATCTTGATCTAATTGTTACTTAAATTATAAATTCCATCATATGTTCAGTGAAAAAATTAGTTTGTTAAAATGTGTGTTCGACAGATGTACTGAATTAGGTCATATAAAACATAGAAAAGAAAATTTAGACCAAGTAAAAGCCACCTTACAATTAAACAATTATCCTTTGCCGTTAATAGAAAATGTCTTTCTGAAAGATTAAAGAGATCATTTAAAAATTTTAATGCAAACATTAATTTTGAAAATAACTACAATTTCAAAAAATTGTTGACTAATAAAAAAGATTTTGAAACAATAAAAAATTTCGTCTGATGTGGTTTATTCAATAAAATGCACTGGTTGTAATAAACGATACATAGGTGAAACTGGAAGGAGGTTGAAAAGTAAAATTTATGAGCATAAAGGAGATTGTAGGATTGGTAATTTAAAAACAGGTTTCCTACAATATTGATGAAATTTCATCATGTTTTTGATTTTAATAATACTAAAATATTGTCCAGAGAAAATAATACTTTTAAAAAACGTATTATTGAATCAATCCTTATTAAGAAATTTGGCAAGACTTCAATCAATTTGAAAACCAAAATAATGAATATAAACGAAATGTATTATAGCATTATGCTACCCCACCTCATCCCTCTTATTCCATCCTCTTATACCCCTCCTCTTTTTCTAAATTATTTTTTACTTGATTCAATAATATTTCATTGAATTTTATATTCTCAAAATTTAGGGCGTTTTTTTAACGAAGGTTTATTAAAAGTTTTCACATCTACAATTGAGACATTTCATAACAGTCAGTCTCGTATCGTCTGTCTGTAAACATCGTTTCAAGTATGTGAGACTTTTATGAATTATTAGAGCCTCTCCAATATGTTTGACGCTTCAATTCGAAAAAAATTTGCTTCTTCTCAACCATTTTTTGAATGACGTTCTTCTATAAAATATCACATTATTTTTGACTTAGTTATGTTTAATTTAAATTTTTGTTAAAACCACTATTCTTTTTACGACATAAATTATGCGACCTTCAGATTCATAAATATTCTTTCTATTAAATTATTCATATGTGTGTGTGACTCTTGAGAAAGACCCACAGTGTGGTCGGAACGTTGAGGCTTTTTGTAATAAAATAAATATGTATTTTTTACGTTTATTATGCTTTTATTGTGACTTCATCATTGGCCGTAAGACCAAATATATTTGCTAAAATTTGCTGAAAGTACTTATTATTATAAAAGGGACTTTTATTTAAATAAATATTCTCGAGTTGACATCTATAATTATGTTAAAGCAAATAATTATTTTCTCGAAATACTTAAGAAACAATTAAATAGTTTAAATAAATCATCGAATGTGCATATCTTATAGTTTAAATAATATTAAAGAAGAAATAAGAACTTGTTATGGCTTCAAGTTTGACAGCAAGTAATAATAGAGTGATATATTGCAGCGCATGGTGTAAAATTTTACGACTTGACGGAATATGAGATTGGAAAAGAGGGCGCAAATGGCAGGAAGTTTGCTGGGGGTCGTAAACAGTAAGTTCTTGAGCATAACCTATTGTTTTGTACATTGACAATCGATCCAGGCAACACAGCCAAACTCCCAAAAGATCGTAAATTTTTTTTATCAAACGACATCGTTTTCTTTCTATCTTTTTTTTAAATTTTCTGCAGTAAATAATATTTTATTTTTTTTACAAACAGTATTTAAAGTTTCATAAATAAAAAATTAATAATTAATTTATCTTGTTTTATTCAATTATTTGAAAAGTTATTTCATAATTTCTTTTATTCTTATCTAACAAGTGGTGTGTCAAGAAAATCTTAAAAGTATTGTTCTTACTTTTCCACAACGTCAACTAGTTAACATTAACTAACATTAATATTGTCAATTTGAAAAACTCGAAGTTGAAGGTCTAGAAAGATTTTTATATTTATATGTAGGCTAAAGATGACATTAAGTTAAAATTTATCATTACAAAATTTTGCCAATATTGAAAAATTACAATTCTTCAATATGTTTATTGCATTATTTATTATGAAATAATAATTTTTGACAACCAAACCTTACCTCTTTAGATTGATATTTGCTTGTTTGCTATGAAAAAATTTTCTTTTTTTTCCTTTTTTTCATTTAATATGAAAAATTTCACTTCTAAATCGGCACTTCACAGGTTTTCTATACTTTCCGAGATAAATATCTTGCTTAAATGCAAACTATATAAATAGAACTCAAGAGAAAAAATTAACTAATTTTGGTTGAAAGTCTAATGTTATATTTTTGGTTTGACATTCATCTTGTTTGGTTAAAAATTCTAGTGTTTGATTGAAAATTTTATTATTTTGTTGCAAATGCGACTATTTTTTAAAGAGTCATCTTTTTAACAAAAATTGTTATTTTTATATAAGAACATAATTTTTCAATAAAAAATTTTTTTTAAATTATCAGTTATTGAACAAGTATTTTAATTATGAAGCAAAAATGATTTCTTATTTAACAAAAAAAATGAAACTCATATTCCAATATTTAACAAATAATGTTTTGGGATAAAAAATCGTCTTTTAGGTTAAACTCTTTTTTTTCATTCAATTAACTTTTTTTAATTCATCATTTTAGTTTTGAATTCATCTCTTTTGTTACAAATTGAACTATTTTGTTGAAAATAAATTCTTTAATTGACAATGTAACTATTCTATTTTTGATTGACAATTGATATTTTTATCAAAAATTAATCTTTTTTGTTAAAAATTCATTCCTTTTGTTTAACAATAAAACTGTTTGGATATAAGTAGATCTGGTTTGGTTAAAGATGTAACTATTTTGTAGAAAATTTAAATATTGGGTTAAAAATAAACTTTTTTGTAAAGAATTGAACTGTTTTTACTAAAATTTAACTTTTTGGTAAGAAATTACCTTTTATGTCCTTCTATATTAAAAAATTAAACGATCTTGTAGAAAATTAATGTATTTAATTTTTTTTTAATGATTTAACCGCATGGTAAAAATTAATCTTTTTTTAGTTAAAAATTATACTGTTTAGTTGGAAGTTGAACTGGTTGGTAAAAAATTAATATTTTTTTAAATACGTACCTTTTTGGTTAAAAATTTAACCATTACATTTTTCACAAATTAATCTCCTGAGTTAAAAAATTATCTTTCGTGGCGAACTCTTTTGTTAAGAATTTATTTTTTCTAAGATTCATCATTTTAGTTGAAAATTCATCTTTTTGATTGAAAATGTAACTATTTTTCGCAAATTCGTTTCTTTTTGTTGAAAATTTAATTTTTTAACTAGCAATGTAACTTTTTCATTCTGGGTTGAAAATTGATATTTTTATTAAAAATTGATCTTCTCTAATTGAAGATTTATGTATTTTGCTAAAAGTTCAACTTTTTTGTCGAAAATGAGTCTTCTTAGTTGAGATTTCACCTTTTTTAGTGAAAATTATACTATTTGGTTAAAAATTAACTTTTTTTTATTTAACTATTTTTACAAAAATTGAACTTTTTGGCAGAAAATTATCTTTTTGTCAAAAATTCATATTTTTGTGTCAAAAATTCAACTGCTTTGTAGATATTCGTCTTTTTGGCTTTAAAATTCAACAATTTTCTTGAAAATTATTGTATTTTGTTGAAAGATCGTGTTTTTTGGTAGAATATTAATCTTCTTGCTGGAAAATTTATCTTTTCAATTTAAAATTCAAATACTTGGTTGAAAGTTGAACTGATTTGACAAATATTTTTATTTGTTTAGATTTCTTTTCTTAGTTTAAAATTTAATTATTCCATTTTTGAAAAATTGTTTTTCTGTACACAAAAATTATTGTTTGTGTTGCACTCTATTCTTAGGAAATCATTTTTTCAATCATAATTTTGGTTCAGTCTGTTTAGTTCAAAATTCATTTTTTTTTAATTAAAAATTCAACTACTTGGTTGAGAATTAAACTGTTCCATTTTCATAGAACTATACTTCTGAGTTAAAAAATCATATTTTATGTTAAACTCTTTTACTAAAAAATTTTTTTTTCTTTATTATAATTTTTGTTGAAAACTTATCTCTTTTGTTAAAATTAATTTTTTTTTTTTTGGTTTTGTTAAGAATATATTTTTTCAACTAACAATGTTATATATTTCCGACTTGAAGTTTCATTTACCATTTTCACCATTTTTTTCCGGTCTGCCTCTGGATACGCTACCGCTTGCTTTACCTAAATATACTGATTTCGTCAGTAGTTCTTTTTTTATTCTCTCAACATGCCCAAACGATGCCAACGAATTTTTTTCACTCTTGTCAAACAGTGTTGCCTCTACACCACATTCTTTGAGAATTCTCTCAATATTGGCATTTTTCATTAGCGTTTTACCGCATGCATTGCGCAAAAATCGCATGCTAACCGCATTCATTCTATTCTTATTGTTTTTTTTGGTAAATGTAGGTTTTGCAATCGTACAGCACAGTGGGGGTATGTACAGAGTTATACATTGCAATATTAGTTTTATTTCACTTTAAGAAAATGTTATTATTAAACAACAGCATCGTCCTCTTCCCTGTTTTCTTTAGAAACAACTGAACATCTTCTTTATACAGACAGAAATATTTGGCTTTAAAATTTGATGAAGTTTCTCGCAAATAGATTATGTTTGCCGAAAAGAATTCTTTTTGATATAAATGAAAATCCTCTCAACCTTACACTTAAAAGGAAATTTCATTTTTGTCCAAACGCATCCTCTTGACACAAGAGGAAATTTCTCTGAACGTGTTTGTCATGTTTTTACTCCTGGTAATAGCTTCTACACTGCCGATAACCTTTCTACCCTCGTTTACACGCCTGTCCAAATGGCAAAATGTGTGCACTATGCGACTTACATGCGTTGCAGAGCGTGCGGATTTTTTCGCACGTCGTGCACGCAGGGAATGACGCAGTTGCTTCCGCCTATGCGTGGCACGTCGTGCGGGACAATGCGGGTATGGTGCGTGCACACGTATAATGTTTTGAGGGTATGTGAATAACAATGCAAGTAAAGTACGAGTAACAATAAGTAAGTAAGTAACAATGCAAGTAAAGTGGAAATAATGCAAGTAACTTATTATAATATTTTTTTTATTATAGGAGCAAGTACGTAGAAAATAACTTTTCACAACTTCACAATCTTAAGGATGTGTTACTTGCGATATTAGAATTTTGTGTTTAAAATAATAAATATTTTTTGTTGGAACTTTGGAAAACAATGATGAACGTGAAAACAGAAGTTAACTTTTAATTATTTTTACCAGGCATAGGTTATTTACTTCGTTTCCATGTTTCCAATCGTTTCACTCATCGCGTACAAAATGTACTCTACAAACAATAATACCAATAACATAGGACGAAACTTAATTTCTTTTTATATCTTAGAAAAAAATTATTTTTTACCATAAGTGTATTTGGATATTATTTTTTATTTTTAGAAAGATATTTAATTTAATGTCAAAATCTTAAAAAAAATTTTATCGATTTCATTATTTAATTGAATGGCCTTTGAAAAATAAAAAATAGTGTCCACATACACTTACGGTGAGAAATAATTTTCTTTCAAGTTATATAAAAAATGAAGTTAACGTATTTCAATAAAATACGTATTATTTAACGTCTGCGCGCGTTTTTTAAATCCAACTTTCTTATTTTTACTTTGAGAATAGCTCATTAAACTTTCCAATCATGCATTTGAAAACTCTTATTTCATAATATATTTTTGCAAAATTATAAATATTTTTATTTTTATAAATAAATTATGTGTACCATATTAATACATAATTTATCCCTTTATAATAAACTCATTTTTATCATTATTATATGACCCTTCTTCTCCCACAGGTACTCAAAACCCTCGGTATTATGTTTAAATAATAACTCTCATAACGTGCGTCGCATATGCGCCGCACATCATGCGTCACACGCGCGTCCTTTACAAAGAGCGAGGCATATGCATCGCATGTGAATGCCCCTCGCAGAGTGCGACGCGTATGCCTGGCACTTTGCAGACAACGTGTGCCTTGCATGCCGTGCGTGTAACGTGGCATGCACGCTTGCTATCTAGGTAGCTATCTCTCCATAAATCTTTCAGTAATTGGTAAATAAACTACTAATAATAACTTATTTTTAGTTTATTCGTGTTAATCTTAAGGCCTATGTTTCTCATGCTAGTTTATGACGTATTTATTTTTATAAATTTGTATTTTAAAACTATAATTCTAAGAAAAGCAAACGGCTTATCTACAAGTATACCTATGGAAAGAGTTATAATCCTGGATCTGAAATTCATGTTCCTAATAAAGATTCGGGCGAGAAACAAGGATCTTCGCCCTGGTTCAAGACACCATTCACCCACAAGTTTAAAGCTATATCTATGCAGTTTACTCACAGCAGAAGTCGTCGTAGCGAAAATAAAACGGATTTTCAAGGAAGGAGGACCATGACGTATCCAGAGTTTTTAAACTGGGTCACTCGTATGTCTTCTTTCTAAAAGAGGAAAGAGTCTTTTTTCAATGAAGAGGGAAATAATTCTTTTTCAACAAACTAGCCAACAAACACGCGCAATATACACGCCCTCATTGAAAATATTCATAAAAATACGTATTTCTAATTAATTAAACACTTTACTAACAAGTTCTAATTAACATTTTTTGTAAATTCTAATATGCATTTCAAAGTATCATCTTTTTAGATAAAAATTTAACAGATTATTTCAAAATTTGTTTTATTTTTGGTTGAAAATTTATCTTTTTTGAGTAAAAATTGCCTTTTATGTTTAAAATTGCAACTGTTTAGTTAAATTTATTATTTTAGCGGTACGGTATTGACAAGATCTTTATAGGTTATTATCATTGAGGCTAGTTTTTTTAATCTACATCCTCGAAAATCAATCTTTTTTAACATATTGATTTAAGACCATGTAGAAAGAAGAAACTAGCATGAATTATAATTATTTAGTTAAATGTTGAGCTCTTCTTTCAAAATTTATTTTTTGTTATGGAAGATTTATCATTTTAATTGAAAATTCATACCTTTGACTAAAAATTCAACTATTTTGTAAACATTATTTTTTTTATTTAATTAAACTTTTTTTATTCAATTTAACTGTTTTTTACTCAAATCAAAACCTTGAACCTTGTTCGGCAATGACTGAGGAAACGCGAAAACTAAAATTCCCGAGACTGTGAAATTCCCGAATTAAAAAATGCCCAAATAAAAAAATTTTCAAAGAATAAAATTTTTGAATAATAAAATTACAGAATTATAAAATTTTCAAACAATGAAATTCCCGCAAAATTGATTCCTGACAGTTTATAAATTTACTAAATTTTAAAATAAAACCCCCGACAAAAAATTGACGAATTATAAAATATCCGAACTAGAAAATTTCTGAATTAATACGATTTAAATTTTTCATAAATATTGTTTATATATTAAAAATAAAGTAATGCAACATTTTTATAAAAAATGTAATTTTTAAAGTTTCTAAAATTATTGCTTCATTTCAAAATAACAGTAATAGAAGAAAAATTTTATCAAGGAATATATTTTTTCAATAATTGTTATTTTAAATTAAAGCAATAATTTAGAACCTTTAAACATTAAACAAAATTTTATGACGATATTTTATATTTTTGATTTTTAATAAATAAATAATATTAAATGAAAAAATTTAATAGTCTTAATTCAAGAATTTTCTAGTTTGAATATTTTATAATTTGTCAATTTTCTGTCGGGAATTTTTCAATTCGGTGATATTGTAAATCGCTCAGAAAGTTTATTATTTGGAAATTTACCAATTCGAGAATTTTATTATACGGGAATGTTTTAATTTGTGTTTTTTTTTATTCGATAATTTTTTAATTCGGAAATCTTATTACATGGGAATTTTTGAATTGGGGATTTTATTATTCCGGAATTTCCCAATTCGGGAATTTCATTATTCGTGAATTTTCCAAATTGAAAATTTTATTATTTGGGAATTTCCTAATTCGACAATATTATTATAAACTTTTTAGTAATTGTATTATTCGGAAATTTCCCAATTCAGAATTCTTATTATTTGGGAATGTTATAATTTGGGAATTTTCTTATTGGAGAATTTTCTTAATCGGGAATTTTGTTATTCAGAAACGTTAAAATTCGGGAATTTTATTATTGAGGGATTGTATTATTTGGGACTTTTCCCATTCGGAAATTTTACAGTGTCAGGAATTTTATTTTTCGGGATTTTTCGGTCATCCAAAAAAAAATTCAACTAGTTATTTGATTTTTTAACTACTCTGTTAAAAATCCATCTTTTTCGTTGAAAATTCGATTTTATTGATAAGGAATTAATTTTTTTAACCGAAAATGTATTTATTGACTGTTTGGTTAAAAATTTATGTTTTTAATTAAAACTTGATATTTCCTAGTTGAAAATTTTACTATTTAATTAAAAATTCATCTTTTTTGATAGAAACTTAATTTTATTGGTTAAAAATTCATTCTTGTTGGTTAAAAAATGGGACTTTTTGGGTGAGGAATAAACTATTTTTTCTGATAATTCGTCTATTACATTTTTTGTTGAAAATTCATCTTTTCGGGTTAGAAATTCAACTTTTTTGTAAAAAAGTCGTCCTTCTGGCTTTAAAATTCCACAGTTTGGTAAAAGATTAAACTATCTGGTTCAAAATTAAACATTTTTTAAATTCGGATTTTTTGATTGAAAAGTCAATTATTTTACAAAAAATACGTCTTTTGTGTTTCAAAATTTATCTAGTTTTGCGTCTTTTTCAGTAAAAAATGTAACTTTTTGGTTGTGGAATGATCTTTTTTGTTAAAAATTCGTTTTTTTGGTTGAATTGAACAAGTAGAAAATTCTTTCTTTTTCTCAAAAATTAACTTTGTAAACTGAAAAGTGTATATCATTTTTGTTTCGAAACTTATCTTTTTTAGCTGAAAACTGGAATAAATCATTAAAAATATATCTTTTTCAATTAACAATTAGCTTTCTTGTTTTTTAAACTCAAAATCTAACTAATCCATTTTTAAATTCAAACTTTTTTTTTAATGAAATTATGAATCAATGCTTGAAAATACATCTTGTTTTATTAAATATTATTGTTCAGCCTCACAAATGGTGAAGCCTCTATAAAATTAAAAGGACACCTTTCTTATATTATCAGAAAGTGTAAAAAAATATTTTAATAAAATTAAAAAGTGAAGCTTTGTAGAAAATCTCATTCCTTTTTTTATCAAATTTTGAAAACATGAATAGGAGATTTTTAGGGAAAGTCAACCTTTTTATTTCTTACAATAATTTTTTAAAATTTCTGCTAATATAAAAAGTCACAAAAGTGGCAAAATCGCACAAAAGAGCAAGAGACTTTTTCTATCGACATTTTCTAGGTGTGGAAACTTTTATGTAAATATTATTTTGTACCTTCTATTGTTTCCGAGGAAAACGCAAAAATTATATTTTTCAAAAATAATTATTTTTCATATGAAGCAGTGGTGTACCAAAAACACGCACGAGGTATGCACTACATATTACTGGTATTTAAAAATTAAAATAATAAAATAAAACTTTTAAAAAAGGGTTTTTTTTAAATCCAGTTCTAGTGCTCTTAGAAAAACAGCCGCCATTTTTTTAATTCTTAAAGATTTCAAATTTGTCCATGATTGTTTCAAATTTCAAGATTTCCCACGTAGAATTAAATAATAAAATTTTAAATAACTATTACTCGTTCGCAAAATACTGCACTTTGAAAAAAATTTCTGTCGATTTTTGAGAATTCGCAGATAATTTCCTGATGACTGAAACAAATCTAAAAAAAATAAATTTAAGAAAAATCATAACCTAAAATATGAAAATATATCATAGTAGCTAATATCTGTTCACTGAGTACAAATCATATTAAACCAATAATAATAAATATTTTGTTATTTTAATGTTTGTATTAGTATTAAATGAGGGTTTGTCCACTACTAAAATTTTTGTCACCATTTAAACTTTTCAAGATTTTTAAAAATGCCCTGAGAAAAATTTTTGACATAATTGAAAAAGCCTCATAATTTTTTTGGTTTGTTAAAATTACTTGAAATTCTTAGTCCCATCGAAAATCCGTAAAAATTTTGTGGAAATTAAATTCCTGATTATAGAATTTTTATATGGAATTTTTTGGAAATATTGACAATAAAACTGTTGTATTTTTTATCAGGAATATAATTTGCGGAAAAAAAACTTTTTTCAACTAAATTACACCGATTTCTTATAAAAATATTAACATAACCAAAAATTGTTTAAGAAGTTGTGAATTTTTGTATTTGAAAAAAAAGTTTTTTTATCGATCACTAGGGGTAAAGAATAATAATTCACAATTTTTGTTCTTTGCAAGGTTTCGTCAGCTTAGTTCGAATTACAATTTTTAATTGGAGGTGATATTTATACTCAAAAGCATGTATATTATAATACTAACATATCAATTTATGTGATTATATATACAATTAGATAAACATTATAGTTTTAAATTTTTTAAAGCTATGTTGTACCTGTGATGTTACGCATGAATATCCTTTTTTTATTAATACTATTGTTAATGATCTTAATATATATCATTTTAGAAAATATTTTTATTTATAATTAGCTTTCAAATAAACTATCTTTGTCTTTACCATTCGAATTCATTATCATAAGAGTGACAATGTACATTTATACCAACTAGCATTCTTTCGGTTTCACCCACATAAGAAACAGAGCAATTTTCACATTAAATCTTATAAACAATATTAATATGATCATAATTATTTAACAATCCTTACCTAGCTTATCAATACATGACAAGAAAGTTTTTATTAAAGGCATTACAGATGTGTTAAATTTTATAAATATATGAAAAAGTTTGTCAAAAAACTTTTAAATGTATGGTAAACAAACTTTTGGTTGAAGGGCCAATAATTGTTTTCGCGCAGAGTTTTTTCGATCAGGTAGATATTTCACTTTCAGTTTACGAATCTTAATTTGTTGATTGATAAAATTAATCAAATGATTATTGTTTTGTAATAATTGAGTCATAATTTTCAAATTTTTGGTATAAAATTTTCTGCTTGACTAGACTATTACATGCGCGCGCCAACTTTCTTTTGATTTTTATCATTTACCCAACTTTCAAATGATTATTTATTTGTTAAAAGTTTTCGACCACTTAAATTCTTGCTAAAATTAGATTCTGGAAAAATTTAATTAGTGAATCCATGTAACGTGAAATTAATTCATTCACGATTACTATTATTAGCAGAAAAGGGCGAGACATCATTTGAATATTTCAAGTGCACCATTTAACTAACGTAATAAGTCCAGGAACAAATGTTAATTATAATTTATATAATCATAAATTTAAATACCAATAATGTGTCGTTGAAAAATCCTGTAATTCTAAAATGCAGATATAAGAAAAATCACAGAATATATTACGAATAAGGGCGGCGCGGTGATGCAAATGTAGACATGCAGATGTTCGCAAAATAAAATATGAAACCTTAAATATGAAGGATATATGATTACCATATTTATAAACAAGGCATCAAAATATATTAATAATTTATTGAAATATATTTTTTCTGCACTTTTCGGTTATGTAATTTAATATTGTGAAAAACTAGATTTTTGTACAATGACATTTGCGGATACTTCACGGCCACTTTTATAAATGAGGGCATCAAAATACTACATTACCAAATCATTAAAACATCAATACCTGTACTTTTAAACATTATTTTTCAATCCGATACATATAAAATATAATTACACATTATAAAAATTATTAAACATGTATTTGCATTGACATGCTTAAATAATTTTTACGTTATATTTTATAATTTGAACCTTTTTTTGAAATATGATTTATCAATCAAACATTTGTACATATAATTTTTTTCATTAATTAAACTACTCATTTCACAGACATTATTGTCTGATATATTAAGTCCTACTTCTCCATGCTTCAGGAAGACCAAGAAAATATTAAAATATTCACTTGTTCTTGAAGTATAATGAAAAATGTGAAAGCACGCGTGGAATTTACATCCTTTGTTAATAACGTGCGGAAAACAACAGACGAAAGTATGCAGTCACCATCGGACCATCCAATTTCCATCGATATTTTGAACTTTGATTTAGAATATTTTTAATTTTTCCATTTCCTTTACTATAGCATGCATAAAGTAAAATTTGATAATCAAGAATTGATCACAAACATTGAAAATAATTATATAATTCTAATAAAGAGACATGTATGAAACATAAATAAATCTTATTTATACAAATCATAGCCAATATTAAATTATATAACCTTAATGTAAATATGTTTAATATTGTGAAAAATGGAATAGTAGGAATTAATTGATAAATAATATATCAGTTCATTACATAAACCAAATTAAACAATTAATCTTATTGAAACATTCAAATAATTTTTACACCAAATTTTTCTACAAATTTGAAATCGCATTTCTATACATATGATTTATTACTAACCTTTTAAACTCATTCAAACAAAATTAAAATATCTGCCCATATCATTTTAAAAATCAAATTCATATGCTTGCTTAACAACATCACATACATTTATAAAAATTATATAATTGTAATTAAGGTATTTTAGAGATGATATAAACTGTTTAAATGAAAATAATAGTGAATTGAAATTGAAACTTAATTGAAAAACAATTCCAATTTAATCTTCATTTAATTTAGAATATTGAACAAAATTCATCGACTAATAATTAATTATACTGTTAACATCATAAAAAGCATTAAACTATTATTTCCATTAAAATATTCAAATAATTTGTAATTTATATATATATATTTTTTTAAATTTGAACAGTCACTTATGAGTATTTCATTAATTAATAAACTTTTGAAGTAATTCCAGAAAATGTCAGTTTTAATAAAATTGATTGATAATAATATAATGATGATAGAAAATTGATAAAAAAATAATTTAAAAAAATTTTTTTTATCAAAACATTGGAACAATTTTTAATTTTTTAAAAATTGAAATTGCATTTTTGAACTTGAATTATTAATAACCTTTCATACTAATTCCAGAAAAAATTAAAACATATGTCCATATAATTTTCAAAATTAAATTCACATAATCATTTCACAACGTCGCCAACATTGACAAAAATTACGTAATTGAAATATAGGTATTTTGGATATAAATAAAATTTTATTATACAAGTTATAGCCAATATTTAATTAAATAACTTTAAAGTAAATAGAAAATTTATATACTTAATTGAAACAAAATGAAATTCTATCTTTATGCAACCTAATATGGCCAAAACATTAATCAGCTAATAATTAATTAATCAGTTCACAAAATAATAAGAATCTCAACTATATTTTCTATTAAAACATTGAAATCATTTTTACTTTATATATTTTTTTAATTTGATGTTTAATTTCTGTGAATTTCATTTGTTAATAACCCTTTAAACTAATTGGAAAAAATGTAAGTTTAAATAAACCTTTTATAGTAATTTTAGAAAAAATTAAATACATTTTCAAAAAAATTTTGAAAAATTAATTCAGATAATCATTTCACATCACAAAAATTTAAAAAAATTATATAATCGAAATAGAAGTATTTTAAACATTAATAATCTTTTATTAAAAAAATTATAGCAAATATTTAATTACATAACCTAGAAGTAAATAATCAATTTATGTACTTAATTTTTGAAAAATTAAAATCTAATCTTCATATAATTTAATATTGTGAAAAAAATAAATCAGCTATTAATTATTTTATCTGTTAAGAACATAAAAATAATTAAACTTAAAGTGAATAATCAATTTATGAACCTGAATTAAGCAAATTCAAATTTAATCTTTATGTTATTTAAAATTATGAAAAGAATTAATCAGCTAATAATAAATTAATCAGCTTACAAAGTAAGAAGCATTCAACTATAATTTTTGATAAAATATTCAAATAATTTTTACTTTATATTTTTTTTATAAATTTGAACTTTTGTGTATGAAAATTTTATTTATTAATAACTTTTTAAACTAATGCCAGAAAATTTAAGTCTTAATAGAATTAGTTAATAATTACTTAATGAATCAGTTATCAATATAAAAAGCATTAAACATTTATTTGCATTGAAACATTCAAATAATTTTTACTTAATTTTTTTTTTTAATTTGAATCAATAATACCTTTTAAGCAAAGTCCTTCTAGGAAACAATAAACATTTTTTATACCCCTCCCCACCCCTCTTAATGCTACTTA
>JAUELO010000296.1:5397174-5408508 GCA_032357855.1 Amphibolips quercusostensackenii | reverse complement strand
TAGATGAAGTGTTGTAAGTTGAAGTATAGTCGAACAGGGATTTCTCGCCGCTTTTGATACTGACGGTTAAGGCATATCCCGGGTCTCCAAACGTGAAAAGCTGGCCGCGTATAAGGCATTTCCGGTGGATTTTTCTGCGTAGTATGAAATATTTTTAAAAAATTCTTTATCTAATACGCAGACATGCAGCAGTTTATTTTCTTGCATGCACTCAAAGATTCGTGCACGTCCTTAACATTATCAGGCTCTTGTTATTTCCAAGAAAATTCTCACATAATGACATAAAACCTTTCATGCTTATCTTTCTTTTGCATTCAATCTGCTCGTGAATTTTTCATCTTGCATAAGTTTCTGAATCTCAGGCTTGACAAGGATTTCTGAAATTAACAACGACAGCTCTTTAAAAAAATGTAGGAAAGTAATAGACTGTAAAATGTCAACAAATAAGACTCATATTTCACTTGTTGGTGATATGTGATAGGTAATAGGTGATAGGTGATAGAAATAGGTGATAGGTGATAAGATGACATTTTTTGGTCGTACTAGTAGAGGGTTCTGAATGTTTCTTTGACTAATTTTAAAGAGTTAACGTGATAGACATTCAGTTCTTGCATACCTATTCGGCGCACGACTATTCCATTCACAAAAGTAGCAAAGATAGATGGTGTATCTGCGTTGCATTCTGAATAAAATTGTCAGCACTTTTAAGTCATTGACTATTTGCCATTTATATGCAGCGTTATTGATGAGGCAGAGTATTTTTTCTAAATTTCTGTACGTTTCTTTCATGTTAGTTGTGTATGCTAATATAACTGACGGCTATTTATTTTCACTGTGTAATAAAAAAGCTTTCAAATTTATAAAATTATATAAATTTAAACTTTAAGATTCAAGTGAAAAATATAATGAATATGATTCATTACATTGAGACAGTACTTACTTACGCACGATCCATCAATAATGATTCACCATTCCCTTGATATGTGATCGTAGTCCAAGAGGTCGAATAGTTTAGACACACCTGAGTAATAAACAAGCTTTTCATTCTCCTCATCAGCTTCGAAAATTTTTTTGAATAAAATTTGATCATCTTTCCGTGCCAGCATTATCTTAAAGTCGGCTTCCACAAAAGCCCATTGTCTTAATCAAGAAGCAAGCACCTCAGACTGTATTTCTGAGAGGCCTAAATCACGTATGCGATGCTGAGAGTCCGCATTTGATACTGCACGCCGTTTTCTTAAACTTGATGAATAAGAAATATATTCTTTATCATCTGCTCTATGATTATCAGCTTGACCATTATTACGAGTTGGACTTTGTTAAATTCATAAACTGCTGGTGATACTATATTATCGGAGCATATGAGAAAATTCAAGAAACTTACACATAAGCGGGTTCTTGCCCTTAAAATAAGATTTCAGGGGTGTATGAGAAATTTTTTTAATACCATTTTTCTTGGCCTTACTAGACCTACAACTTGTGTTAGGTCACCATAAAAGTGCCTGCTTTTTTTGTTACACAGTGTAATTTGTTGAATAAGCTAGTTTGTTTGATAAATTACCGTTCTAAATTAACTTTGTTTAACTTTTCATGACTTTCTTGAGGCTTTGAGTTTCCATAATTTAATGGTTAAAGCTTCTACTGAGTAGCTACTTGCTGAGAAACGTAACAAGAACAAGATACTTAAAGAAAAAGATTACTTATCTATCTCTACATCGTGGGATGGTCGTCTCGGTTGGCCCAATGAAGCTCCAGGCGGTTCCTGGAACGAATGCTTATTACGTCCAATTCAGATTTTGTTGCCCTACGAACCTAATGAGGTAGAACTGAATAACAGTAGGTCAAATTTTTATTTCTAATACACTGATAAGGACAGGTAGCTAGCAGCCCCCCCTGACAAAAAAAGTAATGCATTTGACCGTGACAAAGTTGCGTATAGATAGTTAAGATCTGTATTACTAAGGGCGCTACAATATGACACACAACATATAATCGGGTGTCACTAATGTATTGTAAAAGCCGCCAAAACAATTCAAAAAGCAATACAGAATTACAGATTATTGCTGGTCTCACAAAGTTCCCAATCAGTAACAATTTTGACATTCCCCTCCCTCCTTCCGATTTTTCGCCTAATAAATATTAATTTTCTATGGAATATAATTTGCAGATTTATACAGAATAATTTTTTTATTCACCCTGCCACCAATAAATAAATATTAATTTCTTTTTCTCAGTAAAAAAGGATTTTTTTGACGGTGCGTCGTGTTGTAGCATCCTTAGTTGTAGCAAATAGCTGAAATTTACAAAACGCATTTGCTGAAATCTTATCTTCAAGTTGAGCTCATAAAACTCAGAAGAACTGAAAGAGTACTCAGAATATAAATAATAATGTCCAAGGGATTTTGTCGTTCGTCTGATCCCTAATCCTTAACGGTAAATTAAATTTTTAAATCAAAAAGAAAATGTTTTGTGCATTCAAGTTAAAAAAAGCAGACCCTTCGATGTGAACAATAGGCCGTAACGCACCGTGACCAAATCGACCTTAACCCTTTTTAAGATTTCTAAAAACCAAAAAAAAAAAATAACAGGAAAACTTGGTGGCAGTCAAACGCTTGTCATGGCAGTCAACTCTTGCTGAAAGTAGAGAGCCGTGTCGTACCAGCACAAGTGACGCTGAACGTTCAGGTCACCCAAAAAGGTAATCACGCCAGAAATCGTCTATGAAATTCATCGAATGATATTGGACGACAGGAGAATGAAAGTGCGTGAGGTGGCGGAGGCTGTAGGCATCTCAACCGATTGGCTACATCACATTTTACATGAATATTTGGACGTGAAAAAACTATCCGCGAGATGGGTGTCACGACTGCTTGCACTCGACCATAAGCGCACCGTGTGACCACTTCAAAGGAGTGTTTTCTGATGTTCAACCGAATTCCGAACGAGTTTTTGCGCTGTTTTGTAATTGTGGACAAAACATTGATCTTTCAAAACACACTAGAGAACAAGGAACAATCAAAACAGTGAGTTTTTTCCGGTAAACGTACACCAAAGAACGCCAAGGTGGGTCATTCTGGCAAGAAGGTCATGGCCACAGTTTTTTAGAATGCACGCAGTATCATTCACATCAATTACGTTCAGAAGGGTAAGAAGATCAACAGCCAATATTATTCAGAGTTTTTGGACAGATTCGATATTGATTTGAAGAAAAAACGATCGCATTTGTCGAAGAAAAAAGTGCTGTTCCATCAGAACAATGCACGGGTGCACACGTGTGTAGTCACGATGGCAAAAATCCAAAAATTGGGCTACGAACTGCTACCTCATCCAGCATATTCTCTGGATTTATCCCTCTCTGACTATTTCCTATTTCCAAACCTGAAGAAATGGCCGGGCGGTAAGAGATTTGTGTCGAATGAAGAGGTCATCACCGAAACAAACGCCTATTTTGAGGGCCTTGAAAAAATTTATTATTTGGAAGGAATACAAAAATTAGAAACACGCTGGACTAAATGTATCGAGCTGAAAGGAGATTATGTAGAGAAATAAAACACTTATTTGTCAAAAAAACAATTTTTATTCAGAAAGTCACTGACTTATCAAACAGCCCTCGTATAAGTAGGACGGAGTAATAAAAGGGAAGTGAGGGTAAGCATGGCTTGGTTGTCTTCTTCCTGATTCTCTTCCTCTTTCTTCCTTTGATGTGTATCTGTCTGTCATGAGCCGATTGAAACTTTATATAGAAACATATTTATCCTTTTTCAAGGTCTATCTAAGCATAATTTTTCATTAATCGAACTTTTTTGAATATTTTTTTTTTAATAACTGAATGTTAGATTTACAATGTTTTTTAACCTTTTTGTTCAAAATAAACAAAAATGTTATTTGTACAAATTGTCTTGTTGATATTGCGTTTCTAATTTTCCTATATAAAAAATTAATTTAATATTTTTGGTGAAGACATTGATTTTAAATTTCTTTTAAAAGCCCCTTTCGCGGAAGACATACACAGAACTACTTCTTATACGTATTACTCCGCTACCAATAGAAGCTTCGGATTTTTAGTGCCTGATACTTAATCGGAAAAAAGACAGTCAATTTTGTTTAAAATAAACATGTAACCTAACTTGTTGTAGAGCAAGTTTTAAAAGCTTCAAAAACTAACACGCCCTCTTTTTTATGTAACATTTACATCTATGAATAGAACCTCGGTTGAATTTGAGTGGAAACGAAAACAATAAAAATGAAAAAAATAGTAAAAAAAAACTAAACAGTTTTGTAACTTCAAAAGGTCACTTAATAATTTGAAACACTGCCACATAATCTGTCAAATAAATTTTGCAAGAAGACATCCTGAGCTTGTAACCGGAAATAATGCATGGATTTGATTAATACATTTATTTCATTGTACGAATGGATAGTTTTTCTTACACAGTTAAAACAAATTACAACTAACTGATTCCTAGTCAACTATACTTCTTCAATTCAATGAGTGAAATTAGAAAGAGAATCAGGGAAATTCGCTAAATATTTCGTGATAAAATTAAAGAGGAATTGTTTATTGAGAATAATTAATTTCTTACTGAACCAAACATTCAGGTCCTTAGGAGAGGGGGGGTATTTAAACTTTTTCTTTAAATTAAAAAAAATTTGTTTAGATGAATGCATAATATATCAAGAATATTGCGTCATAATTTCAAGTCGATCAGAGCAAAATTGACGGAGTTATAAGTATTTGAGCGTCCGTTGCTCCAGGCCGGGTTTCTATACCTGCTCGACAACTGTGCTTGGCGCTTACCTGGCGCGCTATTATATTAATTTAAAATCCCTAAATTTATTATACTTCTTGATAAAAGCGTCGTTTAAGGTAGCGTTGTGTATATTCGAGGCATGGTATATACACATGATCCAACAAACCAAGATTCCGCCAATCCAAGGTTCAAATACGTTCGACTTTAAAGCGTTTTCTTGAAACCTGTTATTTTGTAAGTCCGTGTACGCCATAACTCAAAATCTACTGGACCAATCGTTTTGAAATTTTGCACAGTACTTCTTCACATTATTCCCCAGGTATCCCTGGGATCTTTTTTGTTTTTTAAAATAACTATTAATTTCGCAATAACAAATAAGCCGATTTTTTAGCGAAAATCGTTTTTTTGGCTTCCAAGTGCTACGAAAAATTAAAAAAACTAAAAAAAATCATCCCAGGGTGACCTTGAGAAACATCTCCTTTAACAAATGCATGTTGATTTTTTTGACTCAGATGATTCTGTTGCGAGTTATGATGTACACCACAAAACACCTTCTTTTCGAGGCGCCTCTGGAGATTCACTGTTACTCGCTCAATTTTCAATATTTTAGAATTAAAAATTAGAAAAATATTTTTTTGATGTTGCATTATAATATGGAAATTGACTGAATAAACTCACACTATCTGGATCGCCAAAAAATTCTTAATAACATGCCTCTTTTCACCGAATTACCCCCCCCCCCCTTGAAGAACCCTTTGAACCTAAATTTAATCGGAGAGGATCCGATCCCTGTTTACTTAGGGACGTGAATCCATAAAGTCATGAACCTTATGAATTCGGTTTCGACCCAGATAAATCAGATATTTTTTAAACTCGGGTTGAACACAAAATGTTCGGATCCCTACTTAGGTATTTTTTAAATACATAGTATTTCTTCGGCAAGTGGAGCACATTTAATTAGAATTATTGATTAAAATTTATTGAAATAAACAAACAAAAATACTATTATGAGGTAGTGACAGAAGATAATCCAAGTTTTCGTAGAATAATGAATGAGTTAAAAAAATGATCAGCTTTATCGTAAAAATAAGACAATGCATTGAATTTCTTGATCGACAGAAATTTCTATTGATTTAAAAATAACAGCGAATTTTTGAAATTTTTCATATATACAGTTTTTACTAGTGAACAAATAATACAAAATTAGAAATTATCAAAAAAAATTTTTTGCTTAAATCACAATTTTTTGACAACGTGCAAAAAACATGTTTTTTTGATCAAGTCGTGTGTAAAAATCTTGGAAAAAGGTGGATATGTCGAAACTGAAATTTGTGCTCAAACCAAACAAGCATGTTAGAATTGTGCTTTTTGACTGATTAAATACCAGATCAAAGATCTTTAACGTTTTCCAAAAAATTTTCAATTAACTCAATACAAAAAAAACATATTTGTTTAAAAAAAATAATAAATGAGACAAACCTCTCTTTTTAAATATTCAATTTTTCATTATCTTTTACTAGCAAAATCTGTGCATACATTATTTTCTGGAAATTATGAAAAGTGTAAATAATTTTTAACTTCGGTGGTCTTTGTCCCCTTTTTTAAACAATATAAGAGTTTGCGGTCAAAACGAGACTTTTTCTGTTGGCTCCCTTGTTTGAAAAACTGTTAAAAATATTTTTATAGAACATAGTTGCCATCATGCCACCGGAAGCAATGCATTATTTTCTAAAAATCACAAGAATTGTAAATAATTTCCAACCACGCTGGCATTTGTCCTATTTTTAAAAATACGCAAGAGTTCATAGTCAAAATAAATAAAAATAATAATACAATATACAATAATAAAATAAAAAAGAATCTTTTATCTCTTGAAATTATTGTATAAAATTGCTTGCTATAAAAAATATCTTTCTACTCTGGCTCTGCATTTCTTTATTTCTATATGTATTCTGGAAATTGATCACCTTTATCTGAAAATTTTTCTTCACGAAAAAGATGCATCTTGTGGAATAGTCTAAATTTTGATACCAACTTTTTACCATGTAAGCAATATATAAATAAAAATTAACACACTTTCATTTTTCCACATTTTTCGAAGCAATTGTTACTTTTTTGTGTTAACAAATGCCTAAATAAAAAAATGACATGGAAATTTTTTTACATTGGTTTTCTAGCCAATGCTACATTCAAAGTCTTCAAAAACCCGAAATTTTAAGAGGACTGCTGTATTAATTACAACAAAAATAAAACGCGAATATCTTGAAACTGAGCCATCTTCCTGGGTAATCATCCGACTTTTTTAGGATCAACAGTACACTCTACGTAGTATTCAGCAGAAAATCCGTCAGACTTACTATGACACACAGAATTAGCCCTGGCTCCTCTAGTGCAAACTTTCTCAAATTTCTTTTTGCAAAAACGAAAAAAATTACCTTTATTTTATATAAACCTTACTTTTTCGAAGTTTTTTTTCTATTTAAGTGAAAACCGCTTAGGTAATGGAAAAAATAAAGTATTTTTTAGATGTTGCATAACAATTCGCATATAAATATCTAAATTCACTCAGAGCAGGATTTTTATCTTTGCAACGCAAACTTGCTTCCAATTTATCTGAAAAATCTGACATGTCGGAAAAACAAGGAAATGCTTCATATTTAGCACAAAAAATTGCTTTGGAAATGGCGCATCCCGTGGCATGTATATTTTTCTTATTTTCTCACTATAAAAATAGGTTTAAATTTTACACTCTTGAAAATTAAATATCATGCGTATATTATACTGGCTATTTTTCATAGTGCTTTTCACAAATTTTTCATTAAAAACTAAAATTGAGTATTAAAAATAGTATTAAAAAGTCAGTTACAAAACAAGATTGAATTTTTCTTGAAACTCAGGGTGATAACATTGATCCCAATCTTGTTGAATTAAAAAAGTTACTTGTAATGAAGGCTCTCAATATTCTAAATAAGTGTGTAAATTTCCATTTTTATAATCGTAATTATATGCACAATAAAATGCACAAATATTGGTCATTTTTATTTATTTATGCATGCTATTTTGTTCAAGAAACAGATTAGAATAAGTGCCGTAAGAAACAAAAATGCAATAAAAAGTAATGTGAACAAAAACTTAGTTTCTGAAAAGAATTCTTTTGATATATAGCGGAATGACTATATATGAATCACAGAACATACATGCCTTTTTCTACTTGTTAGTTAGTAGTATCCATTCGAAACTTTTTCTGAAATATGTCTAGTATTTTATAGATATGTATTTACGGATTTTTTACATTGAAATTTTTAATTTGTGCACAGTTTCGTGACTAATAGTCAACACAATTATTATATTGTACGAAATATAATGGGCTGTATATATCACTTTAAATAAAATATGTAACAACTCTGGCGATTAAGAGAGATTAAAATTCGAAAGAATCGCAAATTCAAATTTTCCCATCAATTTGCAACTAAAATGATGCATCTAAAACTATAACAAAAAATTTTAAACCAAAAAGATCAATTTTTAATACAAAATTTGAATTTTCAACCAAGTTGTAAGGTGAATTTTCTACTAAAATGATAAATCTTTAGTTGAAATAGATTGACTTTCAACCAAAACGATGCATTTGTGAACAAGAAGACTAATATTCCAAAAACAGGACTAATTTTCCAAAAACAGGCGCAATTTTTAAGCAAGAAAGTGGGTTTTTCAACAAAATGCACAACTTTCAAAAGAAAGAACAGCGTTTTCAAGTAAAAAATACTATTTTTCAACCAAACAGTTCATCATAGAACATAAAAGAAATATTCTCAAGCAAAAATTAAATAGTACATTTTTCAGTTACAAAAACTAATTTTCCACAAAAAAATTTAATTTCCAACCAAACTGATGAATTTTCAACTAAAATGATCAGTTTTTAATGCACAAGTTTGAATTTGAACCAAGTGGTTTTATTTTCAACTAACAAAATTATTGTTCACTGTAATGGATTGAAAAAATGAATTTGCGATTTTTTTGAATTTTAATCTCTCTTAATCGCCTGAGTTATTACAGATTTCATTCAAAGTTATGTACATTGTACAGCTTATTATATTTTATACAATATAATAATCGTGTTGACTATAAGTCATGAAACTGTAAACAAATTAAAAATTTCAATATTTTATATTGCAATTACTGTTAAATTATTTATTACTTTTAGATAAAATATTTCATGCTTTCAATGAATTCAGATATTTACAGTTATCCAGAAAGGGAAATGGCTTAATGGTATAATAATAAAAAAAATCGGTACCCTGAATAGCATCCCATTTTTTTGCACCAGGGCTTAGGGAACTGTGTGAGTGTGAAAAAAGGTCGTGTTGCACGTGTAGCTGTAGCTCCGGAAAGGTTCCCTGCTGTGAGTGCGGTTGCCTCGATTATCGTAAAGTCCTTTGTATTTTTTCAAGAAGAAAATAATTTTTTAAACATTAAGGTGCAACTTTCTGCTCATTAACAATACATAAAACATTTTAAGTAGTCAGAAATGTGTAATTTGCTTCAAGACTCGTCTCTGTATGTTCTTTAGTTTCGGAGATGAAACCTCCCTACTCTTTTGTTAATAGGTCAATAAAAAATCATTATTTTTGGCTCTAAATTTTACCATTGTATACCGAAAGGATCAACAAAACTCATACATTTTTTCCAGAATTTTCATAATTCAATTTCAGTGACTAACAACCTTCAAAGTTAAGTATTCTGAAATAATGATAAGAATACGGTGCGTTTTCACATTTCACTCGCCCAGAAATAATTGCTAATTAACTGAAAATTTTGAAACTCTGTATCAGTATAGGAAAAACTTTTACCTGCAACATGCATTTTGTCCTATATTTTTCAAATTTTTTTCTGCTAAGATTTTCACTAATATCTGTACAAAATCGAGGTATCTTAACTTTTTGGACAGATAGTAATGGAGGTTACGAGTTTTCATATCAAGGATAACTTTATTGTTCTGTCAACCAGGTTGAATATAATGTTATTTTTGACTTGTGTTGAATCACTTAAAAAGTAATTAGCCGTTCTTATTGATGAATTTGACTTTCGGCACCAATTGGCGAAAATGGTATTATTTTATTTTATTAAAAATATAATTATCTAGAAGATAAATTATATTGTTTTCTTCAAGTTTAAAGGTAAAATGCAGATATTCGTTATAAGAATGTGTGTTATAAAAATTAGTGTCTAAAATTAAATTGATATGGTCTTAACACACAAAATCGTGTCATCCACGTACTGATAATAAAAAGGGAGCGTGACATCATGTTTGTCTCAATATTTTTATACAGTAACATTCCAGGTCATCCATAACCATGTCTGAAAATAAGGGTGAGCATGAAACGTTTTTAATCAAGAATTAACATTTAAGGACATGAGAGTATAGTCATTATCAATTACTATATTTTTTAATTCTTCTTTTAAATCCAGACTATTATTAATGTGTGATTAAGGAATTTTTATAAAATTTTTCAGTTCGCTAAAAAGTCAGCTGGACTATTGGTGAAAGAAATTATAGGACAAAGTTGTTTTTTTTATGGATTTTTGGCAAACCGTAACTTTTAGCTAGCATAGTGCTGGTACAAGTTTTCTCGTTGTTGTGATACTTGTATTGTAAGAAGTCATTATTACTCAAATCTTTTAATATTTTTCAAGAAATCTCTTGTAATTTCTGAAGAGGATTTTTATTTAGTCTTTTATAAATATTAGAATCGAATAAAATGGCATTCATTTTTTTTTAAATCTTTTTTGTATAAACAGCGTGAGAGTATTAAAAAGCACAGAAGTTCCTTAATTCGCATAAGGTTTGTGATTCTTCTTATTGAAATAGATTAATTGTAGATTTAGTTTTTCAACTATATTACAACTTACAGTAATAAAAAGCTCAGAGGCGGTTGTTTGTTTAGGATGTTCCTATCATGGTTTGATAGAGCTAAGCAATAGCTCGAAAAAAGTTTCTTTTTATAAGGAAAAAATTGCACTTACGCCCTTATGCCCCGGTATCCTTCATATATCTTATCCACAAATAGTAATTTTATACCTTCTTCTCACCATCTAACCTTCCAGATATAAATTGACCTGAATCAGGACTTTGGAAAAACTTTACCATAAAATCCACTTTCCAGTTCACCCGAACTTAGGTCTCATTCCTAACTTTCGATTTCGACGACTTCCGATCCTTCGTTTTCCCGTGAGGGGTAAACTTTCATAGGTCACTCCTTGGCACCTTGTAGGGTTCATTCGGGCTTACTTAAGGGAAAAGTCCCAGCGGAAATGAAGAAAGTCTATGGCGATAAGAAGATTTCTAACTAACTTTTGAGACTCCACGCCCTTTAGAAGAGGCCGTTTAGGATCGTGATGAAAAAAAGTCGGTTGCTAAAGTTTCGCAATTACGTGCGGACTTAAACTGCCAAGGAAGTCGATGATATACTCTTCACATTGTAGCATAAAAAGCTGGCTAAAATGAAAATAGAGAGAAGGAAAAGCAAGTTCATTTTATCTTCTTGAAACTATTGAGTAAGGTGGTTTACAAAAAACTTGTTTT
>JAUELO010000296.1:5382219-5397074 GCA_032357855.1 Amphibolips quercusostensackenii | reverse complement strand
ATGACAAAAATTAATAATACTTCCCAAAAAATAAATCAACGCTGCAATTTTTACTGTTTACGATTGAATAAATTTAAATTGAAAATTTACAAAATCAAATAAATTTAACTTTTTAAATATTCAAAATGAAATTTATACAAAAAAAAGTATTTGAAATTGCATCATTGTCTATTATGCGCATTATAACATTGAAGAGCCTTCAATTGCAAATATTTGAATTAAAGATATTCATATTGTGAATCTTTCAAACTGGACAATTTTGAATTTAAAATCTTTTCACTTGAATTATTCTATAAAAGACGTTCAAAACTACATACCTTTAAAATATATTTACTTTGAAAATGAAATAATTTGCAATTCTTTATTTTCAAACTTCAAAAATTTTTAATTGTAACTCTTAAAAATTGTAGAACCTTGAATTTTTATTTTTTTAAATTGAAAAGTTTTGAATTTTAGCAATTTACAAATAAAAATTATGCAAGATTTACAATTAAAAATTCTGTAATTTAGATGATTCACATTTTAAATATTATCAATTTGAAAGGTTTAGAATTTAAAACTTGACTTTTGATCTTCAAAGTCATCAAAATTTTAAATATTGTATGCCTTTGCAGCTATGGCCTTGATGGTGAGATGTAGGGGCTCTAGCGCTATCAGTGCCCGCAATGCCACTGTAAGTCTCGACTTTGAGGTACCAGTGACGCCACTAAGAACCAGTCCCCTGATTCTTTACAGTCGAGGCTTCACAGTGGACAGTTCAAACTTGCTCTACCAGACCACCACCGCATAGGCTAGCCTGGGTCGCAGGATCTCTGTATTGATCCACATAAGTGTCTCCGATTTCAAGTCCCAGTTTGTAAGCTGTAAGCTTTTTGCACCTTTTTTTAGGAGCCTGGTCCATAAGAGCTTCTTATCTAGGATGAATCCTAGATATTTAGCTGGTTCTTTGATTTCCAGTTGTTATCCTCCTAGTTGCAGTGTACTCGTGCTTCCCTACTTGTACCATCTGGTGAATACGAGCGCATCCGTCTTACTCGAATTGATCGATAATCCGGTATTTTTGCTCTAGGAATGCATTATCCCCAGTGATTGCTGCATTACCCAAAGAGTGCATCCAGATACCAGCTGCGCACGATGATCAGTATATCATCTTCGTAGCCTTTAACTTGGTAGTCCTGACTGGTAAGTACATGAATCAGTTTATCCACTACCAAGCACTACAGCAAGGACAATAAAACGCTTCCCTGCGGACGTCCTGAGTCAGCAGTCTCAAATAAAAAGGTTTTACCCTTAGTATTAATCAGTTTCATGCTGCCCAACGTATATCAGGTCTATTCCACGACTGCAATTGGCACACTGTATGCAGTCATGGCAACCCTGATCACCTCTCTAGAGGTGTATTTGAAGGCTCTTCCGATGCGCCTCATCCTCATACCTGAATGATTGAGAAAATTAAATCTATTCATTAGAAGTTAATGTCAAAATTTGACAGTTAAGAAAACGAGTAGCAGCGAACATTTAAAGGTTATTATGCTAATTTTACATAACAATCCTGAAGAAGCTCTTTGGTTTGTTACAAATTTTATCAAAAAAAAAAATTAAAAATTTGAGAACTCTGGATTGGCATGTAAATGCTTCTATATAAGAAAATTCGTACTGAATTTGTATTTGTCTAGAATTGATAGCCATTTTTAAATTAAACCCAGCTTATTAAATAGGTTACATGAAATGTCAACATTTTTTAAAAATTCGGTAGTGGGATCAAAGCGAATAGGGGAAGCCGCGATAGGTGGTAGTGCGATAAGTGGGAGGGTACTGTATCTACTTTTTAATACCTAGTTTTCTTCATGAGCTAATCAAATCTATTTAATATTTCATTATTTGGCCATGTTCATGTTCAGGAATTTAATACAATAATTATATTTTAAACGTACAATTTAATTCTAGTGTAGTTTAAACTTTATTTTAGGAAGTGTAGCTGAGGTAAGTTAAAATTTATTCTATCTGATGTCGATAATGGCTTGACGATGTGCAAAAAGTGATACATTATCAGATACTATTCATCTGTCGAGCACAAGTTCCATCTTGACTGAAATACTACCCTGGCCATCGAAAAGCGAGATTTTGCTGAACTTGAAGAATAGTTGCTGACCAGATCTCAGATAGACGCTGTTCTATCTCTAAGTATTTCTTTTCAGAAACTTTCCTCCAGGTGTTAAAACATTGTTGATCAAATCTGAGAAATTTCTCTAGATGCTGTAATGGAAATAAGGCATAAGACAACTAAACAATTTTTTAATTTTAATAAAGAACAAAACAGCTAAATATCCAGCGGAAAAAGTTACTTGAAAGTAGAATAAGATAGATTATTAGATGCGCTAATTTCTTTCAAAATCAACGCAACGTTTCTTCATCAAAATGCGCACCAGAGCTGATCAATTTAATCCCGAAATTAGATCAAAGTTATATGCAACAATTTTACACAGATTTCTGATTTTTTACTTGATCAGCGAATTGCGCTTTAGAATTGTCTGATTTTTCAAACCAATTGCCTGACATAATTTTGCATTAGTAGCAACTGTCAAGTGTCAATTTTTATATAACACATCCAAGTAAGTTTTTTGTAAGAAAAATAATAACTTTTTCTTCTTTTACATTTTTCTATATTAGAGAACTTTTTTCAATTTACTTGCTGTGTTTTGTAATTGGCACACTCTACGTCATATCATTTTAGAAATTTTTTAAATAATTTACTATTTTCCTTTAATATGAGTTTCAAGATTTTCATTAAATGATGTACAATGATAGTCATGTGAAAGGGGGTAATCATTTATGTATACAAATTTGATACAAGACAAAACTACTCAAATAGGAGACCTCTAAGCCATATCCGATTTTTAATTTTGTTTAATTAAAAAATTTGTTGTCTAAAAAGATACAACGCAGGCTAGCATGCAGGTTTAGATTCAATAATCTTTTTTCTTTTGACTTGCAAAATGAATCACTAATGCACATTAAAAATTTTAAAAATTAGCTTTTAAACAAATTTCCTACATTTTTTCTAATGCTATAAATATTTATAGGTTGATGAAGAAAAATTGTAATTTTTCTTCCACCCAGAAATTAAAAATTTTCTAAAACCTTTTTGGTCTTATAAAAAGTTATAAATCATTAAGAAGAGGGAGTCAGAATTTTGTAAATTTACAGAAATACTTTCAGAAAAAAATTCATTTCTAGAGTTAAATACTTGCTTTTTTTAAATTAACTTTTCTTATGGAAATTTTAACTATTGCAGTAAAAGATTCATCATTTTAGTTAAAAATTCATCTCTTTGGTTGGAAACCCTATTATTTTTGGTTAAAAGTTAATTCTTTTGAACTGAAAAATTTACGATTACTTTTTTAGTTAAAAATTTGCTTATATAGTTAATAATATAATTATTTTGTTAAGAATTTAACCATTTTATTAAAAATTCATTTTTCTTGTTTAAAAATTTTACTGTCTTGCTGAAAATACATCTTTCTGGATCGAAAGTAAACTTTTTTTTGTAAATTTCATATTGGCTGGTTAAAAATTTAACTGTTGTGTAGAAAAATCGCCCTTTTGTCTTAAAAATTTAGCACTTTGGTTAAATAAATTTTCTTTCAGTAGAAATTCTATCTTTTTTGGTTCGAAATGCAAATGTTTGGTTGAAAATTATTCTGTTTTAACTGAGCATTTAACTATTTTGTTGAACATTCATCATTTTTGGTTGATGAATTCAATTTTCTTTGAATTAAAGTTGATAGGATTGAAAGATCAACTCCTGTGTGGTAAATTTTTTTTTTTTGGATAAAGATCCATAATTTTAGTTTATAAATTTATTTCTACAGCTAAAAATTCAACTATTATGTTAAACATTTTTTTTTTTGACAAACAGAAATTTTTTTAACTGAAAATGTAATTTTTCCATTTGTAGTTGAAACTTTATCTTTTTTAGTTGCAAAATTAACTATTGAGTTCAAAAGTTTGTCTTCCTTAGTTAAATTGAACTATTGTTTATTGAAAACTAAAATATTTATTGGTTGAAAATTTATATTTTTCGTAAAAAAATTAACTATTTTGTTGTGAATTTATCTTTTTTAAGTGAGTTCAGCTGTTTTTAATTAAAATTAAAAATATGTATCAGTTAAAATATGAACTTTTCCATTTTTTGTTAATAATTCGTCTTTTTTGGTAAAAATTTCATCTTTTTCTGTTAAAAATGCAAATTTTTAGTTGAAAATCATTCTGTTGTAGTTGGGCATTCAAATACTTTGTTTAAAATTCATCTTTTTTGGTTGATGAATTTAATTTTTTTTATCAAAGTAGAAAGGGTTAAAAGTTGAACTACTTTGTGAAAACTTGATTTTTTTGTTGAAGATTCATCATTTAAGTTTAAAAATTAATTTTCTTTGTTGGAAATTTAACTGTTTTGTTCTTTTTTTTTAAACATAATGTTTTTAAACTAAAAATGTAACTTTTCTATTTTTGGTTGAAGGTTTATCTTTTTTAGTTGAAAATTCAACTATTTAATAGAAAATTGTTTTTTATTGAAAACTGAAATATTTGTTGATAATAAATTTATATTTTTTAGTTAAAATTTTAACTATTTAGTTGTAAATTTGTCTTGTTTAGATAAATTTAACTATTTTTTATCAAAAACTAAAATATTTTTTTCGTTAAAATATCAACTATTACATTTTTGTTGAAAATTAGTCGTATTTAGTCCATAAATTGAACAATTGGCTAAAAATTTATGAAAATCATCAAGGACTCATCTCTTTTGGATGGAAATTAAACTTTCTGGTTTAAAATTCATCTTTTCACTCATAAAATTATTTTTTTAGCGGACAATGTAACTATTTTTTTTTAATTCACTTTTCTTTCGCTTAAAAACTTATCTTTTTTATTCAAAAATTCAGCTATGTGATTTAAAATTAGTTTTTTTTTAAGGAAAATTATTATTCTTTGTTCACCTACTTTGGTTAAACATTTTTTCTTTGGTTAAAAATCTAAGTATTTTGTTACGATTTTTTTTCGAAAATCAATTTATTCTAAAGAAGGTATTAGGCTACTGGAATTGTTGGTAGAAATAGGATGGTTTATTTGCAGTGGCAATACCAGATAGGAGAAAGAAGGAAAATTTACGTACGCTGGTATAGAGCACTGTCCGGTGATCGCGACATTGAAACATGGTGGTGAAGAAGAAGAGAAAGGGAGAAAGGAAATTGAAAATGGGCAGGTGTGGTATTTAAAATAAAGAGAATTCAGAGAAAAACAGAAAACGAGAATATAGGGAATATGGAAAAGAAAAAAGTAGACACGCTGCTAGAAAAACTTAAAGGAGTGATTGATAAGGTAGGGGAAGAGGTGAGACCGAGAAAAGAAAGAGAGGAGAATAGGAGAGGCTGCTGGGACGATGAATGTAGGGGAAGTAAATATAGGATAAGGAAAAATGTAAGAAAATGGAGGGAAGGGGAAATTAAAAAGAGGGGAAGTTAACAGTAGAAAAAGCAAGCACAAAAGAATGTTAAGGGGAAAAGATAGAAGGATAAAGAAAAGTACATGGAAGAGGTAGAGAAAGCGGTAAAGGAAGGAAGGAAGTGGGAAGTGATAAACAAGGAAAGAAAAGGAAGCAAGGTCATGAATGGAGAAATCGAGATAAAAGAGAAGACCAAGTATTTTAAGAGTCTGTTAGGAGGTATGGAAAATAGGGTAGAGGGAAAAGGAAGAAAAATGGTAGCGGAGGACGAAGACTGCGAAAACGAGATTAGTGAGATAGAGGTGAATGAGGTGATTGTAAGGCATAAAAGAAATAAGGCCACATGAGAGGATGGCTTAAAACATATAGCATTGAAATACGAATGATTAAGGTTAAGAAAAGAGATGTCAAGGATTTGCAACAAGGTATGGAGAGAAGAAGGGTGACTGGAGGAATGGAAGAAAGGGATAGTAGTACCGTTGATTAAAAAATGAGAGCAAAAACGGGTAGAGGATTTTAGAGGTATCACAATCATGTTGGTGGGACACAAAATTTTTCGCGGAAGTACTTAAAAGAAGGTTGGAAAGACAGATGGAGGAAAAGGAAAGTATTCCACACAACCAAACAGGTTTTAGGAAAGAGATAGGGACCACAGACAACATTCTTGTGCTCAACTGTTCAGTCAATAGAAACCTAGGGCGTAAGAAAGGGAAATTAGTCGCACTGTGTATAGATTTTAAGGCAGCATTTCGCTTTGTTAACAGAAGGGTATTATGGGCGGACAAGGGTGCCTATTGAGTCCACTTCTATTTAGTGTTCATCTGGCAATGTAGATGTAGAGAGTGTTCAAGGAGTGTAAGAAAGTAAAGGGTCTAACAGTAAACGTGAATAAGGCTAACATGATATGTTTTAGAAATAAAAACCATAAAGTCGAATATGAATAAAAGAATAATAGCGTGATGGTAGAGTTGGTTAAGGAGTTTTTCTACCTAGGATTTTGGTTTAAAACGACAGAAGGAAGTTAACTACAGGTGAGAAAGAGATTAAAATTCGCGAGCAAAGTGATAGGACAAGTATTGGGTATAGGTAAAAGAAGCTTCAAGGAGTGCTGGAGGATGAGAGTGTGAATGTTCAATGTGCTAGTATGGTAAGTGTTAAGCTATGGAGTGGAAATTAAGGGATGGAAAGAGCATAAGAGAGTAGAAAGTCTGCATGAGATATTTTTTAGATGGATCATGAGCGTGAGTTGGAGCTGTACGAGTTATATGCTGAGGAAAAAAATAAGACGTGAGAACATTATGTTCAGGTAACTGAAAAGAGCCTGGAATTTTAAAGAAAAACTCCACTCGATTTTGCAGTCAAACTATGGAAGATACAAAAAAAGATGTACAGATAAAAATTTGTGCAACCAATAAAGACCTACAAATTCGGTATTATTTATTTTTTGATATAACGTTGTTTTATTTGTGAATAACATTAAAAATAAAAAAATTACATTTTTGGACAAACAAAGCAATATAAGAAATAAATATATGGGCAAAAGTAGTTTTACCCCCAAAAAACCTGCAAATTGGATATTATTAATTTTTTTAAAGACACTTACTTTTGTTTTAATCGTGAAAAATGACACTTCGAATAAAAAAAATTAATTTTTGGACAAAAGGACAAAACGACAAAAGGTACAATGAAATTTTTAATAACAAGTTATTTTTTTTATAAAATTAGTACTGAAATTTTTCTGGTTGCCTTTTTTCTCGCGAGATACGTGATAAGAATGTGTTCGTTAAAGCTGAAGGAGCTTTAACAAAAGAGAATTCACAATTACAAAATTGCAGTTGTCGATGGTTTAACCTTTGATTTCGGAAATTCTATGCGACAATGTTAGGGGATGTACTATGAATAAGTGCGTAGTGTGAGATAAATGTACTATCGAGCGCGAAGAGCGAGATCCAACAGGTGCGTGCTCAAACTTGAGGGCGAAGCGAGCCGTGCGTAAAGAGAATGTGCCCGCGCAGCAAGCAAATTTTTTTTTTTTTTTGAACTTAGAAAGTTCAATTTTTAAAAATTTTTAGGTTTACCCATGCCCAGAACTGAAAGTTTTACTATGTTCATTTTACAATTACAAAATACTGTTAGGTAGCTTCTTATTGGATTTAAAAAGTTCATCCAATGAAATCAGAAATTCGAAATAAGTACAACACGAAAAAGTAGCTCATCGGAATCCTAAAAATGTATGTAATAATTTTTTTCAGAGTTTTTAATTATTTTTACGTTAAATAAGGAGACCAAAACTACTTTCCGATTTCAAGCGAATTTTAGTCAATTATTTTCCAAGAGATAATTCTTATCAAACTCACCTCTATTTTTGGAAAAATTTCTAACATCTTTGTTAAAAAGAACTTTTTGGGCTACTTGTAAAATTTGTAGTGTGACAAACATGCAACAGAAAAAAATCGCTAAGGCCCAGGAATCGAAATTCAAAATTAAAGAAAATCGCTGTATTTCTAGTTTCGATTCGTGAGTCTTTGCGATGTTTTTTCTGATGCATTTTGGTCACAGGAAAGTTTGAAGTACTCCGAAAATGGTATCTTCTATAAGTATAGGTGTTAAGAATTTTTTTTACAGAACTTTGGTTCAATATAACGTACAACCCACAAATTTTGACCGATTTGAACGTAAAAAATTTGAAAAAAGTTGATAAATTATTTTTATAGAGTTTCTGGACTTGATTTTTAATTTATTTAATTTTTTTATTTTTTTATAATCACGCAAGTGTGACAAAAAAATGGCCATTTGTTCTATTTGACGTTTTTGGGCTCGATAATAATATAAAAATTGTCACAATCTGCTATTTTTCATAGAGATACGTTAGTTAAAGTGTTACATCATGATATAATTTTAAAAAAATTTTATAAACAAATTATTTTTTTGGAGTGTGTTCTCTATACTTTTAAATAATTTTACGTTTTTTTAAGTTATATTGCAAGAAATTTGGATGAAAACAAGTGCATTTTTTGGGCATCCGTCTACGAAAAAATTAGGTTCTTTAATTTTAATTCTCTTATTTGGGTACTTTATAAAAATTTAAACAAAATTTATAATCAGATAAATTATTGTACGTTTTTTAAAAAATATTTAGTAAACAAATGCATTATTCACGCATTTGCCAATGGAACATTTTTTTCAAGACCAATCCTTTTAATTTGGAATTTTATAATAATTTTAGCAAGATTCATAATTGGTTGATAAATTTTATTTTGTTTTTGACCAAATTAAATAAACAAATGCATTATTCGAGCATTTAACTTCGGAAAAATTTATTTTGTTCAAGATCAGTCCATTTAATTGTAAAAATCATTGTAATTTCAGCAACATTTATAATTATTCGATAAATCATATATTTTTTTTAAAACAAATTTCATTAAGAAATTCATTACTTGAACATCTGTGGAGGGAAAAATTAGCTTTTTAATGTCAATTCTTCTAATCGGAAACTTTATCGTAATTTTAGCATTATTCATAATTCTTAAAAATGTTTATAATTTTTTTAAACAAATTTAATGACAAATGCGTTAATAATGCATTTTTTATTTAATTTGATTACATAAATATGATTTTCGGAAGATTCTTAAGAGAATTTTAAAAGATTTTTGAAAATTAAACTCGTGAACTGATGAACAAAAATGAATTTTTAACAAAGCAGTTATATTTTCAACCATAAAGATGAATTTTCAAATAAAATGATGAATCCTCAACCAAAAAAAAATGACTTTTCAACAAAGTAGTTCAACTATTAATGAAGCAGTTGAATTTTCAGCATAAGAAGAATATTTTTTTGAGAAAAAATATTAATTTTCTACAAAATACATAAATTTTCAACAAAGTAGTTGCATTTTCTACCCAGATAAAAAATTCGCAACGGAAAATGTAATTCTCTATATTTCATTTTCAATCATCTTTTCAGATGAATCGAATCATTCCTAAAATTTTTGAAAAAATTTCAAAAGTTAAACAAATTGCCGTCAGGTCTTCTAGCTTTTTGTGATTTTTTTTTAATGTTTCTAAATACCCTTATGAAATTTATTTTAAAAATGAGAAATCATTTTTTAAATATCCAAGAATTTCAAGAAAAGTTGATTATTTTCTGATACCTTAAAACTTTAGGTCGACTGAAAAATTAAATTCCCGGCACCGTAAAATTTTCGAAAAAGAAAATATTCGAAATAGAGGATTCCCGAAATTATAAAATTGCCGAAATACAAAAATCTCGAGTGTGAAAATTCTCGAATAATAAAATTCACGACAGAAAATTGCCGGATTATCAAATATCGGACCGAAATTTCAGTAAAAATAACGCCTTTTCCAAATCTATTTGTACTAAAAGAATCCGGCTATTTGTACATAGTCAAATTAAAAAAATAAAATAAAATTACAACCTGAGATGAACCTGTTGTTTTAACAACTCATGCTGTGATAAAATGGTTTTTTCAAGTAAAGAAAAACCTATGTAGATTATACAGTTCTTATTTCAGAACGAAATTTCATTAAAATTTCTTGCTCAGCTTTTTAACAACAAAAAAAAGCCTATTATATTTTAAATCCATAAATTTACAACAATAATAAAAATGGTTTTTTGAAAAAAAACTCTGTCACAATTTTTTATTTGCATATAAAAAATATCCGAACATCATCCGAGGACAAAATTCTGAAAAAAATTCTAGTAATATAATTTTTTTAAACCTATTTCTCTGAAAGAATATATAACCCTTGGTAGTTACAACAGTTATAATTTTACAACAAAATTCATACAACTGTTTTTATTCTATATATAATTCAATTAATTTTAATTTATATTAATGCCTGAGTAAAAAAAAATTGTTATCAACATTTTTTGTAGATATTCGAAATTTTCAATTTTGTGAAAAACGCTTTTACGAATATTTTTTTTTTGCGCAAAATATGCGCATGCTATGTGAGAATAATATTCCGGAAAAAAAATTCTTGTGATATCTTTTTTAGGTTAAAGTTGGTTGAGGCTCACCGTGTCTAATCGACAACTCTGATTCAAATAATTTTGACTTAAAATAAGGATGCTTTTAGATTTCTTGAAAAATAAATACTCTTTACGATCCGAAGTGGATAAAGCATGTTAGAGTCAGACCTTCAGTAGTAACGGCATTTAATGCCAGCCATTAAATTTATTATCTTATCGTTTTTTTTAAGGGTGTGAGAAGATTTAAATTAATAAAGAATTGTTGTCTGTTTCTCTTAATTTAAAAAGTTTAGTTTTAATATTCTTAGAATTGTTATACTCGCTAAGAGAATAAATTGCCAATATAAAGAGGGACGATTTGGTCTGGTTGGTCCCAAATCATGGCTCAAAATTTGCGAAACTTTCTCTATCGATTAATGTTAAACGACGTTGTAATAAAAAAATGATCTCTAGAAAATTGTAAGACCTGTTTAGATAAATAATCTTCCTCATTACACATTTTATTGTATCTTGCATAATTACTTTAAAAACTTACTTTTTTGTTATTGATGTTATTTTTCACGAATATTTACACAAGAAGAAAGAGGTTAAATACTCTTTCAAAAAAATATTTGCCCTTTGCAAATTGCAGATTTTTCTGATCATCAATTTTAAAAGAGGAAAGACTATAAAACTTATTCCCTGATGTTTTCAGCAAGTAGAGAAATAAACTAAAAATAATGATTGGCTTTGCCTTTATCTCCTCAACAGCACAAAAAAAGGAGCCACTCAAAGGGACATACATTAAGGCCGCTGACATGTAGTTGAGAGCGATTTAAAGACGTTGGGAGTTTTCAACCAATCAAAGACTTTGCCTCTGAAGTCGAGTAAAATTCTTCGGTAAGATGGAGCATCCGGAATTCTTGAAGGGTTTTCGCGTCCGAAAATTCAGTGTTTTAGACGAGAGCTTTCAGATTTAACGAAGCGAGATAGGGATGAAAGGTGGTACAGCCTGCAAACTCCCCGTCACCCGTGACTACCGTTCGACTACTTCTGTACTCTGTAGATACTATACTACCGTGATATACTGCCGCATCTGTAAAAAATGAAAAATAAGCTTTGGATGTCACTCGAATCGTAAAAGAGATACGTTGTTTATGAAAAATATTTTTTAAAATAGTTTATATAATTGAAAATTATTTTTTAACAATTATTGTCAAAAACGCAGATTTACAATTCTGCCGAGTCGGATTTGATAAGACAGCGTTACCAATTTGGAACTATGACAAGGAATTTGAATATCAATCACACATTAACAAGAAATCTTATAGTAAATAATTAACTTTAAAACGTAGTATAACATTTTTCATCAAAATGACTTTATATTCACTGCTCTTGGTCATTAAAGTTGCTCTAGCAATAACTTCGAGATACACAAGAGATCGCGTGACCGGTGGCGCTGTTGTCAAGGTCAAAGACGCAATGTTGTGACGCAGTTACACAGCTTATCCGTTAAGGTAAAGCGCTTTATCGCTACGCTCACCATAGTCCGTGGCGCGGCGTCAATTCCCGGAAGGTAACTAGCCAGGTGACAGCTATTCAGGTGTGACTGTATTTTTGATTGAAAATTCTACTATTATATTTTTGGTTCGGAATCCATCTCTTTTGGTTAAACATTTTACTATTTGGTTGAAAATTAATTTATTTGATTGAAAATGCAACTATTTTTACACTAAGTCATCTTTGTCTCAAAAAAATTGCATCTGTTTAGTTAACAATTCAACTATTCCATTTTCATAAAATTAGTCTTCTTGGTTAAAAACTCATCTTTTTTGGTTAAAGATTAACCTGATTTAGTTTAGGATTCAACTGTTTTGTTTAAGATTCATTTCATTTTGGTTGAAGATTCATCATTTAGGTTAAAAATTCATATTTTTAAGTTGTTAATTAAACTGTTTTGTAGAAAATTTCATCTTCTTAGCTTAAAAATTCAACAATTTGATTAAAAATGAATTTTTCTGTTAAAAGTTTCCATTTTTGGTTAAAAATTTGAAATAATTTAATGAAATTTTAATTTTAACTTTTTTGCTGATCAATTACATTTTTGGGTTGAACATTTAACTGTTTTGTGAATGATTCACCTTTTTCTCTGCAAAATTTAACAACTTCAATGAAAATTAATGTATCCTGTTGAAAATTCTTCTTTTTAGTACAACATCTATCTTTCTGTTTGCAAAATCCATCTTTTGCTTGAAAATGTAACATTTTGGTTGGAAATTTATCTTTTTAGTGGAGAATTCGAGTATTTTAGTAAAAACTCGTTTTTTCGTTTGATTGAACTGACTTAAAATTCGTCTTTTAGTAGAAAATTAGTCTTTTATGGTATAAAAGTCATCTTTGCAACTTTGTTGAAAATTTATCTTTTCTGGTACAAAATCAATCCTCTTTGTGGATAAATCCATCCTGTTAGTTAAAAGGCTTTTGACTTGCAAATTCAACTGTTTTCTTAAAAATTCGTTCTTTGAAATGGAGAACTTATCTTTTATAATAGAAAAGTTATCTTTCTATGCTAAAAATAAACTTTGTTGTTGAAAATTTAACTGTCTTCGAAAAAAATCGTCCTTTTGGCTTAAAAATTTAACTATTTGGTAAAAAGGTCAACTATTTTGTATAAATTTCAACTATTTGGTAGAAAATTAGTTTTTTAATCAAACTTATAAGGTTCAAAATATTTACAATTTTTAAATTTTGCAATTTTAAATTTCACAATTTTGTAGTTTCAAAATCTAATATTAAACATTTCAGGACAAATTCACTAATCAATTCTACAAAATTTCAAATTTTTATATTATAAGCTTTGATAGACAGTTTTAATGTAATAATACTTAATAACAATTTCTCAAATCACAGCTTCAAAAATAAAAAGATTTTGGAACCAGGCATTGAAAATTTAATTATTTCATGTTTAAAAATGTTTTAAAATATTGAACATTTTGAACTCAACTTTGAAATACAATTTTTAATTGTGAGTTGAAATTACGCATTTTTAATCATAGCGAGAGTGGTTTGTATTCCTGTTTATCTAGTTTTTATTGTGAATTGTCTGATTTTTAGTTGAAGATTCAAGAAAATTTATCATTAGAAATTGGAAAATATTTTATTTGGGAATCTGAAAAATTAATTATAATTCTAAATAAAGTGTTAAATATAACGCAATTGAAATTAAAAAATAAAATATTGTGTCTTTCAAAATCAAAATTGATTGGAATAAAATTATTTGAAATTGATACCTCAGTAACTTAATTTTTTAAATTTTGTAACTAAAATTGAAATGGTTAAATTTCTCAAAGTATATTACTAACAATTTGAAATTCTTTAATTTTTAATTAATATAAAATTATAAAAAATAATTTTAATTTTAGAAGATTTGAACTTAAAAAGGTCTTGATATCATATTTCTTAGGGACTAAACATTTTTTTTATTTGAAGAAAGTTCGGATTTATTTAATTTTCAACGTTCCAGATTTTTCAATTCAAAATAAATTATACTATTTTGAAAAACTTAGACTGAAATTTTTTTAATTTAAAAGCTTCTGATTAAAAATTGTTCAATTTGAATTTATATAAGTTGAAACTTTACCTAATCTAAAATTGTTTGATTTTGAACGTTTTCAATTAAAAATGAATAATTATCATATTTAAAAAAATGGTAAACCTAGTATTTAAAAATTTGATTCATAACGGATTTTTTAATTGCTTATATTTCTAATGATAGGAAACAAATATTAAAAAATGTTAAAGTTAATAATTTAAAATTGAAAAATATTTGATCATAAGGTTTAAAGAATGAATAATAATTATAAATTAAGTGTCAAACAGGACTTCCGTTTCCAGCATAAAAGTCTTAGATTGTGTGGTAAAGATAAAGTGGAAACATAGTCCACCTTAAAAAATCCGAAAAGGCAGGAAGAAAGAGGAGAGGGAATAGAACAAGAAATTAGAAAAGAAATGTTTGAGCTTGAAAAAGAGATGCGAGAATGGGAGGATGGTAAAGAAAATTTGGAGAAAAGGATGCAGACTTTAGAAAAAAGATTTAAAAAACAAGAAGAACCCAATTAAAAGATAGCAGATTTGGAAGGTAAGATACAAAAAATAGAAAGCTCAAACCGTCAGTTTGGAGGTGGTGAGAGTAGGAATAAGAAGAAAGAAAGTTTCAAGAGAATAGAACAAAAAATAGAAAGGAAAGAGAGAGAAGAAAGAATAAGAAACATCGTGATAAAGGGTCTAAGATTAGAGGGTAAAAAGCTGAAGGAAGGAGTAGAAGAAGTGCTAAAAAGGATTGATGCTAAAGTAGAGATAAAGGAAGTGCGAAGTGTAAGA